>LOEQ01000910.1:103924-118855 GCA_001685075.1 Bramus lutescens | reverse complement strand
TTTGTGTGTTGTTATTTCGGGGTATAAGCTAGCAGTGCGGGAGCCGGGCGGGACGAAAAGCAGGGCCTTCTCCCTAATCACTACTCAGAGGCTTAATATTAATTATAAGTATTTGTCCAATGGTTTATGCTTATTACTATTTAACTCTTACATTTAAATTAACCCATTTCTATTAATCTGTGTATTGCCATGTGGCCCATGATTTACTGGTGGTGCTTTGGCATGTTGTTCTTTGGGTGGATACTGGTGTCTCTCAATCTCTGCCCTTCTCCTGAATCTCTACTGTGATTTTCTGCCTGACTATATATAGATTAGTATGGCATATAGACTAGTCTATATTGCCATAGACTAAAACAGCTGTATTTATTGACCAATGAGAGTAACACATGTTTACAGCTTACAAAAAGACATCCCACATCATTTCCCTCTTTCTGTCTAATCAAAAAAGAAGGGTTTAACTTTAACATAGTAAAGTTACATATAACATAGCAGTTATCAAGAAAGAATAACAGTTAGAATATTTAGTCTATTTGTATTTGACAAAATTTAAGAAAATTCTTTGTCATCTCTTCTATCTTTGTGAATTTAAAGTTTCATATCTAATTTATCTGTTGTCATAGCTAAGGAAAACTATTATTATAACTATCTAGTCTTCAACTCCATCAAAGACATCTGAAGGATACAATATTACCTGAGTAATCAGGAAGTGCATTGCAAGCAACTTCCAAAATTCTAGAATTAATAGAGACATCTCACTGCCTGGATGGTCATTGAAAGTTCTTCTTTAACTTTGAGACATCCATATTCAGCATACAGGCCCATTGTATCCAGCAGACTTTTCCATAAAGCAGGAAGTTTGAAAGACTGTCCTGCTTATTGGCAGATTGTCAGTCATTTTCCTCTCTGCTGCAGAATATCTGACAGTATCTTATATGAAGGAGGAACCCTGAAGTACCATCTCATCTATTTTTTTAAACAAAGTTCCATGCTTATTTTCCTGTGGTTCCTCCATGTCCAGTTTATATAACATACTGTTAAGCATTCCAGGCAAGAGCAGCTTTTTGCCTAAATGGCTAGTCTTATCACAGTGAAAGTAAACTCCAAAAAGGGAGCTTCTTCAATGTCTTTCATCCTCTTGAAGTATTTGGTGGTGCCAAGAATAGATGTTTCTCACTGTTGAGAAAGTCTAAGTTCTTAAAACATTTTAAATGCCATATGCTGTAGGTCTTTGAAGTGTTTGAAGATTACCTATCTTTCTGATATATGAGCTGTATAGGTAATACCTTAAGCAAAAATGAAACAAATATGCAGCTTAAGTACAATAATTGTACATTTGTATCAACATACAAAAATATCTCAAACAGAAATAAATACACACATAGTATAAGAAAAATAACCTGCAATTTTTAAAAATATATAAAAATACTTTGAACATGAATAGAAACATATATACAGTGTAACAAAATTAATTTTAAATTTGTATCATTATACCTTTGCATATTCCCCTAAATATAACAAACATCAATAAACCACCAAATAACTAAAGATCATCCATACTCCCCACTCTAGGATTATGGACATTGTTTTCTCCAAACTGCTTCTTTGCTGTCTGTGTGCAAAGTTATCTTTAGGGTCCCTGAGAAAATTGAAGATCGTAGCCAAGTCCTGTGAAGATCAGCTATAACGTTTGTTAATAGTCATCATCTGTCAAAGTTCAGGGGGGCTACCTTGATCAAATCTGCTTCATCTTAATCTGGAATGAATCCATAGCCTCTTGTTTCCTATGGAAACAAAAGCAAAACTGCTTCTCCAAAGCAATGCATCTCTTAAGTTCCATTTTATAAATATAGTTTTTGACTTCTGTCTTAAAGTTAAGGCATTTTAAAAATATTTAGGTTGGTATATTTTATCAGCCTCTCTTTCAATCCCATATCTCTTAGCAGCTGTTGTTTTCTTATCAACAATCAACAATTCAAAATCAACACAATAATATAGAGGATCCAGACTCCCTTTGTGCTACATGGATTTTTTTATATTACTTTTACTGTCTCTTTAAAGACCTTGCTTTATTTTTAAAAATTATTTATTTCTTTTTATAACTGCCTATACCATTTTCTTTCTTTCTTAAGCTGTTGTCTGAGCTTTCTGTTCTGCCCAGTTCCCACAGTTGTTAAGTCTCAAGGAAATCACATAGAGGTCTACATTAATCATTAACTGATTGGCCCACTAGGTCAGGCTTCTTTTTAACTCTTTAAACTTATGTTAGCCCATTATTCTTATCTGTGTCATCCGCATGGCTCAGTACCTTTTTCAGCAGCGTAGTCACAACTTGCTTCTTCTGTGTCTGGACAGGACTGCAAAGGGAGCTTCTCTCTTCCTAGAATTCTCTTGTTCTCATTGACCCACCTCTACTTCCTGTCTGGTTGTCCCACCTATACTTCCTGCATAGCTACTAGCCAATCAGCATTTATTTAAAACATAATTGACAGAATATAGACAATTGTCCTGCACCATTAAGCCTACATGCATTGTAGGAGACATTGGAACCTGCTGTTTAGAAATTTTCTTGTTTGGATCTCTTTTTACTGTTATATTTTAGCATTTTTGTTTGTATGAGCAAAAGCTAAATCCATCATTCAGAATTCTGCATGGCTCAGAGACATCTCTGTTCCCATTACTCATGTGTCATTTGACAGCATGGGCAGGGGAGAGATGCTCCCTCTACATCAATGCCTGAGGTGGGATAGCTGGCCCTGGAGTCATAAGAGTGGGAGAACTGGTCCTGGCCCTCATCATCTACAGTACTCTGAAGAGTGACCCCTATGCCACACCTTGGCAACACAGTAGAGCTGACCCTGAAGGTATAGGTATGGGAGATCTGACCCTGAGGATGTGAAAGCAGGAGAACTGGTCCTACCCCTTGCTCGTCATTGCAAGGGTTGAATTTGCCAGAACAACATTGTAGAGGTTGCCCTGTTACTAAAAACAAGGGAGAGCTAGCAGACTGACCAACCCTGCAGCTAACCAGTCCCAGAAACAGAGTTATGTGTTGGCCCACTCCTACATCCACTACAACTGTGATCTGTTGGAGCATGTGAAGGGACTGGTCCTTCAGACCCAAAACTGTAGGATTTTCACAACACAGGGCCACAACAGGATAACAAAGACAAGTTTCAGTGAAAGCCCAGCATCAGTAGTGTAGCAGAAACTAGAGGACTCACACCAGACCAATGAATTCCTGCAATGAACACTTGCACATAAAGACACATGGTTAAAAGGATTTATGGAGTGACTCACTGTGTCACTACAGCTTCCAAGCAAGACTGATTTTTTCCTTTGCTTTTTTCCTCTTTTCTTTTAAATTTCATTTTATTTTATTTTGGGAGTGAAGGGGGCAAGGGAAGAGTCTTGATATGAAGCAGTGGGGAAATGAATGGGATGGAGATATGATGAGAAAGACACAAAAATCAATAAAAATGGAGAAAAATTAAGATTTTTTGTGTTAATATGTTTACTTCTAGCTCTCTCACTGAAATTTTATATAGGTTTTATCTTATGCATAAATAGATGTTTACTTAGAATTCCATTATGAACTTTAATTTTCTTTTGTGTTATTTATTTATATAGCTATTAATGCTAATGCTGTTTATAAGCTCTTCTTTGGATAAATGTGTGCATAGTGTTGTTGGTTGTTTTTCCTCTTACTTTTTTGGTTCTTCTGGCTTTAGAGGGGCCCACCACTCAGTTCCCAAATAAATCACATACAGAGGCTTATTTTCAGTTATGAATGCCTGCCTTTAGCTTGGCTTATTTCTTGCCATCTTTTTTTTTTAATTATCCCATCTATCTATAACCTCAGGGCTTTTTATCTTTCTCTATTCCTGTATACCTCTTCTTTCCTTCTTACTGTGTCTGGCCTTGTAGCTGGGTGGCTGGATGATTGACCCCGAATCCTGCTTCCTCTCTCATTTCCAGATTTCCTTCTCTCCCAGATTTCTTATTAATCTTTTCTGCCTGTCAGCCCTGCTTATTTCTCTCTTTTTCTTCACTATTGGCCTTTTAGCTCTTTATCAGACCATAAGGTGTTTCATACAGGCACAGTAACACAGCTTCACAGAGTTATGCACATGCAACATAAACAAAAGTCACAGTCCTTAAAATAATGTTTCCCAAAGCATAGGGCATTCTGAGAGGAACCACTGAGTTGATAGTGATTCACATCTTCAACCTTATTTGCCATTTCAAATTACTTTTCAACCTAATTGAACCAATATACTCTGCTAGGAATATCTGATTTCCAGTAGCACTATTTATTTTTCTCCATTTATGATATTGTTGACTGTGGGTTTGTCACATACAACCTTCATTAACTTGAGGTATGGTCCTCAATGACTTTTATGATGAAATCATATTGACTTTTGTCAAAGACTTCTTCTGTATCTATTGAGAGGATCATGTGATTTTTATCTTTAAGTCTATTTGTGTGGTTCATTATATCTATTACTCTCGGTATATTAAACCATCCCTTCATCTCAAGGCTAAAACAACATGATTGAAAGCATGGTATCTTTGATATATGCCTGTGCTGGTTAGTTTTTATTTTGCAACTTGCTGCAAACTACAGTCATCTGAAAAAGGGAAAACTCAACTGAGAAAATGCCTTTATCAGACTGGCCTAAGGGAAATATCTGTGAGGCATTTTGGTGAGTAATAGAATGTAAATGGAATGATACCAAATTCAGAAGCCAGATAATTATAATTGAATCTCTGACTTTTGAGAATGCCAACTCTCTATTCAAGGCAAGGTCATCACCTTTGGAAGAATGGGTCTGAGACACAATTAATATTGAATCCCATGAACATGATGATACATTGATAGAAGAGATGATTTCTAGAGGTTTTGGAAAAGATCAAAATGTCAAATGTTATAATTATGGCAAACAAGGTCACTTTAAAGGAGGCTGTAGACAGGATGTTTCTAGAAACAATGTTTTTTTCTAAGCATAATCTATTCAGAACACCCCTCCTTTCTGGATTATGCAGAAGGTGTGGCAAAGGCAGGCATTGGATTAATGAATGTAGGTCAATGAGGAATAGTCACAGTAATTTTTTGGTATCTGGAAACTCTGTGCAGGGCCTCTCTCAGGCCCCTCTGCTAAATTTGACCTTTAAGCCAAATCTGGTTCAATTCTTTCCTGTCATCATAGAGGAAAATCCTTCCCAGAGCAATTTAGAATCTAATGCCTTTTGAAAGAAATCATTCTGCTCTGGATAATAGAACAGCTATAGAAGGGAGGGCAAAAAATTCAGGAGAAATCATAAGGCAAATATTTTTGGAAAACTTCTATAAATGAACAAAGACCAAAATTAAAAATACGATTAAATAACATTGTCACTGAAGGTCTAATAGACAGATGTGGATGTAACAATAATACAGGTGCAGATGTAAGAATAATTTTACCAGAATCTTGGCATCCAAATTGGCCTATCCATGAAGTAAATGTTCAGGTGTTAGGGATAAGAACTTTATCTCAGGTAAAGCAGAGTATGAGATGGGTTAAATGTATAGGGCTAGAAGGACAGAGAGGAATATTAAGGCCATATGTTGCTAACATAGCAATGAATTTGTGGGGATGTGATTTGTTACAGCAATGAAGTACTCAGATTAACATTCCCTCAATCTTAGAAACAAACCATAGATTAACATATGTTTCTGGGAAAAATATCAGAAGGTTTATAACCATTGAGATTGTACAAGAGTAGGGCACAACAGCCTACATTCAAAGGCACCAACAGTCCTACATTTAAATGGTTGACAGACAAACCTGTAATGGTTAAGCAATGGCCTTTGATGATAGAGAAACTGCAGGCTTTAGAACAGCTGATACAGGAGCAGCTAGATGCTCAGCATATTGAAGAATCAACCAGCCCTTGAAATTCTGTATTTGTTCTTAAAAAGAAATCTGGAAAATGAAGAATGGTGACAGATCTAAGATTCTCCCACAGATAATGTTAAATAACTCCACCTTGTGCTGATATTTTGTAAGTCAGCCATTGGAAATGATATGCAAGCAATTTCCTGAATCTATAGTTTACCATTACATGGGTGCCATTTTTCTATCTGATTCAAACATAGATACTTTAGAAAGAATGTTTGAAGAAGCAAAAAAAAATTGCCTTATTGAGGATTACAAGTTGTTCCTGAAAAGAAAAATACAAAGAGAAGATTCTATTTATTACTTAGGTTATAAAATAGGGTTACAGAAAATTAGACCCTAAAAGGTGCAAATTAGGAGAGATTGATTGCAGACTCTTAAAGACTTCCAAAGATTGCAAAGAGACATTTCCCAGCTATGGCCCACTATTGGAATAAAGCCTGATAAACTGATTCATTTAAACAAAACCTTAGATGGGAAAATAACTTAAATAGTCTTTACGGGAATTTAGGGAATTATCAGCAGAAATTGAGAGAGAATTGACTTTGATTGAAAAGAAATTACAGAAGACACATATGAATCATGTAGATCCAAATCTTAACTGCATTCTGGTCATATTACCCTCCAAACATTCTTCTACAGAAATTTTGATGTGGAGGGAAAATAATATCTTACAAAGGATCTGTTTTCCACATAAACCTAGTAAATTCAAAACTTATGTGTAAAAGGTTTCTGCATTAAGTAACATGAAAATTGAGACTTCATCAATTTTCAGGAGTAGACCCAGCAGAAATTATAGTACCTTTTACTAATGATAAAATTAACAAATTATGAGATGAAGGTGATTCTTTTTTAGTAAATGTAGAAAACATTTTTAATTATTTCTGCTTATATACATAAAAATATTTCACAATATGACTGTTATATATACGCTAAAAATTTCTACTAAAATATCTTTACGTCCATGGAGTTTGAAATCTAGGTTACTGGAACTGTTCTTTACCTCAATATTATCAGCATGACTTAGCAGTCAGTAGTCTTATTCTTAACTTTATTCTAACTCTTGCATTTCCACTTTCCTTAGACCACATTACTTTAAAATTCGAAAATTCTAGCTGGGCTCTGGTGGCATATGCCTTTAACTGCAGCACTTGAGAGGCAGAGGAAGTGGATCTCTGTGAGCTCAAGGCCAGCTGGTCTACAAGAGCTAGTTACAGGACAGGCTCCAAAGCTATAGAGAAGCCCTAAAACTTGTAAATTCTTTTTAAGCCTCACCAAATTGTGTATGAATCTTACAGTTGCTTGTTGACTTCATAAAACATGGATATCTTTATCTGGAGCCTGAAAGCCATGTCTATTGAGGTATAATCATCTGAAAAGTTAGTGCACTCAACTCCCAGTTTCTGAAGGAGGGTAAGAGTCTAACCCTGTAGGGACCAATTTACAAAACCAGAGTGCACAATAATAGAGAATCTTTAATGAATTGGGTGCAACTATTTGCCCAGCATTTTCTACTGATTGCCTCATTTTTTAACACTGTACCATTCTTCCCAGTAATTCAGTTAGCCTGTAAAATTCTCCTGCCTGATGAGGTGTTTTTTAGCAAAGAGTTTGTAGTAATTTTGGGGGGGAAGAAATTAACAAGAAAATTATCCCAAAAGCTAAAGAATTTGACTTTTAAGGAGAGCTAATTGGATCCTTCCTCACATTGTAGGAGACATACCAATAACTGGAGCCCTTACATTCTATAAATCAAAAAGGGCAGGTTAAAAATCAGAAAATTTAAGTAAATTGGGACAAAGTCTTTATGGCTCTGTCCAAAAGTCAAAAAAAATCGTATTCTCATAATACTAAGAGTTTTTAAAGAACCTCTCAAGATAGTTACAAATTCACAATGTACAGAAAGAGTTGTCTTACATATTGAAACTGCTGCATATATCAGATGATACAGAATTGACTTCATTATTTATTCAGGTACAAGATATATTTAGGAATAAGCATCACCCCATATACATAATACACATCTAATGACATACAGATCTGCCAGGTCCTCTAGCAAAAGGTAATGCAGAAATTTATCAATTATTTTTGATTGAAAATGTACTGCAGGCCTCAGAATTTCATAAAAAAATCATGTCAATAGCAAACGTTTAGAAAAGGAACTTTCCATTACATGCAACAATACGAAGAGATTATAAGGACATATCCTTCTTGTTCTTTATACAACCAAACACCACTACCAGCAGGAAGTAACCCAAAGGGTACTTAAAGAAATGAAATCTGGCAGATGGATGTGTTCCATTTGTAGGAATTGGAACACTATAACATGTATCCCACACCACTGATTGCTATTCAGGTTTTCAATGGCCAACTGCCTTGAGTTCAGAAAAGGCAGATTTGGTAATCACACATTTGCTAAAAGTTATGGTCATCATGGGTATACCTGCACAAAAAAGAGAGACATATGGAGCCAGCATATGTCTCTAAGAAAGTAAAAGAGTTTCTTTGCTTGACCACTCATATGTACTCCAAACTTCTTTGTTGTCTGAGTTTTCTGTCCTGCCCAGTTCCCATAGTCATTAAATCCCAAAGAATCTCACAGAAGTCTACGTTAGTTATAAACTGATTGGCCTAGTAGCTCAGACTTCTTATTAACTTACATTACCCATTATTCTTGTCTATGTTAGCCATGTGGCTCAGTACCTTTTCCAGCGAGGCAGTCACATCTTGCTTCCTCTGTAGCTGGGTAAAGGACTGCGTCCTCTTCCCAGAATTCTCCTGTTCTCATTGACCTGCCTCTACTTCCTGTCTGGTTTTCCCACCTCTACTTCCTGCCTGGCTACTGGCCAA
The DNA here is from genome assembly GCA_001685075.1 of Bramus lutescens. NCBI lineage: Eukaryota > Metazoa > Chordata > Mammalia > Rodentia > Cricetidae > Bramus > Bramus lutescens. The sequence goes on along the minus strand of LOEQ01000910.1, from coordinate 110,069 downwards.
TCAGCGTTTATTTAAAATATGACAGAATACAGAGCATTGTCCCATACCAATTCTTGAAAATATTGTTTCTTAATTTTTATTATATATTTACTATATTATTATTTCAACTTTTTTCTCTGTTCCTGAAACTTATTCTTCTGCCTGATCTTGTGTGTTGATGCTTTCTGAGGTTTATTTTGAAAACTGACCATTTCTTTCATTTATGGTAGTTCTCTTTGGTTCTTTTTCAATATTTATATTTCCTTGCTGATTTTTTCCTCCATATTTTGCACTTTCTCTTTGAATATGCTGTTTTATTCAGTTTGGAAACTGTCTTGAGAGAAGTCTTGAATAGATTTCTTGAAATCATGCATCTACTTGTCTGAGCATTCTATGTTCATTAATTCTTTAAAAAGCTGTCTCCTTGATTTTTGGGTTCCCTTCTAGGGGACTTAAAACATCGTGGATGGGTCATAGTGGGCATTTGTGTCATATTTTTATGTTTAGGGTGCATGTTGATTTTGTTCTCCAACTTTAACTTCTTCCAGCACTGGGTTGTCTTATATTATGTGAGTTTTCACAGAGAGATGTTTGCAGGAATTTCAGCTGTGGAGACTGCTAAAGCTTGGGTTGATTTTCATGTTGGGTAACTGAGGTGATCTGTCCTTGTTTAGGTAAAAACAGAACCACAAACTGGATCACAAGTTAATATCAAGGCTAGCAGACAGAACCCCATAGTCACATGCTAGGGTCTGGAGTCAGATCTTGTCCCACAGTGAACTCTGGGCCTGTAGTCAAAAATCCCAGTCCCAATCTTCAGTAAACTCTGGAGTCAAAGCCTTGGTGATGAGGAAAACTCTGGGAACTCCAAAGTCAAAGCCAAGTTTTTAAGGTGAACGCTGGTGTCAAAACCTTGGTCCTGGGGCAAAAGCCTTGATCTTAAGTTGTACTCTGGGACCCTAGGGGTCAAAGCAAACCTTGCTTTTAGTTTTTATTTTGTTTATAGGCACATGGCTAGAACCTCTGGTGGGGGGTGGGGAGAGGCTATAAATAGAAAAATAGAAGACAAATATTCATTTCTTGTAATTTATTATTATGAAAAATTTCTAAATTTGTTACATTATATTTTCACTGGTGCCTTTTTCCATGCTCTGTTTTCTCTTCAGGGCTTTTAAACCTTTTACCTTAGTTTGAAAGTATGCTAGTTTTCATCTGTGTAGTTAAAAACTGTTGCTGTGCATTCCCATTGTTGTATCTTTCTGTTGAGTTTTCTCTTTTAAACAATTTATTTAAATTTAATTTATATACATTGGTGTGAAGGCATCAGATCCCCTGGAACTGGAGTTACAGACAGTTGTGAGCTGCCATATAGGTGCTGGGAACTGAACCCAGGTCCTCTGGGAGAGGAGCCAGTGCTCTTAACCACTGAGCCATCTCTCCAGCCCCTGTTGAGTTTTCTTTATTTCATAATATAGACAATAAGAATCTCTTTAGATAAAACACCTTTCTTTTATATGCTGTTAATTTTGTTCCCTCAGTTTTACTTTTAGAATTTTTATTTTATTTTATTTTGTTTTTTTCATGACAGGGTTTCTCTGTAGCTTTGGAGCCTGTTCTGAAACTAGCTTTTGTACACAGGCTGGCCTTGAATTCACAGAGATTGTCTGTCTCTGAAGTGCTGGGGATTAAAGGTGTGTGACACCACCACCCAGCTGGAGAGATGGCTCAGCCATTAAAGACTAGACTCACAACCAAAAATATAAGAATTTTATGTTTTTGTATTCTTTTCTACTGTTAGGTTCTACATGTTCCCTTTGCAATAGCACATTCATTTTTATAATATCTTAATAAATTATGTATCTATTATATATTTATTCATTATAAAATGTCATACCATAATTCATTCATATCATCTTTTTTGTACTTTCTATTTCCCATCTAATAATACATTATTATCCCATTTTAATTTCTTTTGGATTAACCAAATTCTATTTTTCTCTTCATTTTCTTTAATACTGGTTATGTGCTTATGTATTTTATTCCCATTCTTTAATTTATTTATATTTTAAATATTGCCATGAAAAGATAATTATAAACTATTTCCAAAGTAATGATTGTTGCAGGAGCTCCATGACTTACGCCTTCAAATGATAAAACTTTTTGTTAACTTGTATTTTGTCTTAGACTTTTGAAAATAACATTTGTTGCTACAATATGATTATACTTCTTTAGTTGGTAGTATATGGTTCAATAAAACATTCAGTGATTGTTGAAATTAATAATTAATAATAATTAATAAATGTTATTAACCCATTATTTCTCCTTGATTTTCATTCAACGCTCAAAGTATCTTCAGCTCATCCCTATGGTTTTTGAATACCATTTCCCCTCTTTTTCCTTATGAAAATAGTTTTATTTATATGATAGTTTAGCTGTATATGAAATAAAGGAAATTTTATGAAAATAATATTGAAGATATATGTAGCATCAATATCATTATGAAAATGAACTGAGTCTGTAGTTTTGATGGAGAATCTAACTGTTCTTTTATTGCACTTGAGTGTCTCTCTGTCATCAGTGGTTAGTATGTTGACTAAGAAATATGTAGATTGTCGAGAAAATTCTGTTTTATAATTTTACATTGACAATAATTGTGTTTATTGATACCAAGGAGTTGTGACTTCTATTGTTTTTGATTTATGGTTTCTATAAATTTTGCTTTACTAACTCTTTTTGTGATTAATTAAATATATAATCATATTTTTGTTTAATGTTACAGGTCCATTTTTGTCTTTCAATTTCTTATTTTCTTTGCTTCACTTATTCTATTGTATTATTATATTGATACATTGATTTTATAGATATATAGTCTACTTCATCAGGTTCTTTTAAATCTAGTTTAAACCTAATCTTTGGTTCTAAAATTTCCATAACTTATTTTACTTTCATTCATCATAATCCTAATTCTCTATTACTCTAAACTGCTTGAGATTTTGGACAACAGTTATTTTCCATTGTTTAATTTCTTCTTTTATCTTGCCTATGTAAACAGACTTTTCTTTCCCTCCCACCAGTTCCCAAATAACTGACTTGGAGACTTAATATTAATTATAGATGTTTGGCTGATAGCTCAGGCTTATTACTAGTTATCTATTACAAATTAAATTAATCCATTTATATTAATCTACATTCTGCCACATGACATTACCTCTCTTTCATCTTGTACCTCTTCTGTTTCCTCTCTGTGTCTTGCTGGCAATTGCTCTAACTCCACCCTTCTTCCTCCCAGTGTCATTAGTCTGGTTTACTTGCCTATCCTTATCCTGTCCTGTCAGCTTCTTTATTAACCCAATCACAGTGACATGTATTCATACAGTGTAAAGAAATATTCCACATTAACCCCTTTTTATCTAAATAAAAGGGATTTAACTTTAACATAGTAAAAATTTACACAATGAAACAGTTATCAGGTAAGTATTACAGTTACAATATCCTGTCCATTTGTATTTGCCAAAATCAGAGAAAAAATTCTATAATCTATCTTATTTTTGTGAGTCTAAAGTTTCATATCTAATTTATCTTTTATCGTAACCAATGAAAATATTGTCTTAATATTTAATATTTAACTCTGTCAAAAATTGCAGAATGGTGAAATGTCATCTAACAACAGGAACATATGACTGCCTGAAAAGATACCCTAGGTTCTTCTGTAATGTTGGGGCATTCACCTTTGGCCTACAGGCCTAGAATATCTGACAGACTTTTTTTGTGAATCAGGAAAATTGAAGGACTGTCCTACCTTGCCATGGCAAAATTTGACACTTTCTTTTGTGTCCTGCTTGTGTCAGTATACTGTCAGCAGTTGAGGCAAGGATACTTTCTTGCTCAGTGGTTATCTTCTGCCACAAAGCAAGCAAACTTCATATGGATTTTCTTTGATGCCCATAATCTTCTCCCAAGTAGATTGGTACTGCCAGGAGCAGCCACGTCTCATTGTCATTAAAAACTTATGTTATTAAAATATCTTAAATATTATATTCTGTAGATCTCTAAAGTATTTGAAGACCACCTGTCTATCTAAAATATATTTTTGTTTGACCTTAAAAACATACCTAATATGACTACAATTTGATTGCAATAGGTGATTAACTACTAACCTGCATTTCTTTATTATCCTAAATAGTTTTCCATAATAATTTTAATGACTAGAAATTTACATTACATTGTTAAATGAGCTGCATAGGCACAATACCTTAAATAAGAGTCAAAACATTTGTACAATATGATCTAACAAAAATAATCTTAATTTTTATCAATATACACAAATTTCTCAAACAAGATTAAAAGCATGTATACAGAATAACAAAAATTACCTAAAATTTGTATCAATATACAAAATCCATAGCAATGCAAAACATGTAAGCTAGTAATTGCTGTTTTTCAAAAGATTCAATAATTCTTTTATCCTATCATGTCTAATAAAAGGGGCCCCATTTTTTTCAGAACAAGATCCCTGAACCTAATCTCCTTTGTTCAGCTCTCTTTTCTGACCATTACCAATAATGACTTTTAACTAATCCCCCATTACATAAGAAACATCCATAACCCATCTTTTGGGAATATAGGTATTGTTTGCTTTTCTTTCTTTCTTTCTTTCTTTCTTTCTTTCTTTCTTTCTTTCTTTCTTATAGACTGCTTTTTGACATCTGAGGGCACTAACAACTTTGGAGAAAACTTGAAAAAATAAGGATAATTATTAAATCTTTGCTACAGTAGTCTGTGAGACTGGATCATCTCAATCAACAGTCTTGAGGCTGTTCTAAATGCAAAATTTTGAGGAGACTGCACTGGAGGCATTTTGAAATTTTGGATAATCTCCGCCATCGTTTTCATTGGTATTTGATCCCCTTTTTCTGAAAACTACATAAACATTTAAAGGTAACATACTTTACAAGTATGTAAAGTATGGTGTGCACAGTCAATTAAAGATAATTTTTGATTTGTGTTTAAAGAGGTAAAATATATGTTATCTGTCTTATAGCTCTCTTAGGTTTATATTTTTTTAGGTGTTTGTAACTAAGATTTCAATGTTGTCTTCCCCAATCAAACCTGATTTCCTTTTAACCTAGAATGAATCTAGTTTCTCATTTCATGTGGAATAAAAGTGCAACCTCTCCCCCAAAGACAACATAACTTTTGACTTAAATTTTGAAGTCAAGATATTTTTAAAAATATATAAGTTGGTTTAGTCTATCAGCTTTTATAATTCATTGTCTTTTAGAAGCCAAAGGAAAAAGCCCCTCAAAGACAGCATAATAGCATACAGGATCCAGATTTGTGTATTTCCCATTTTTATGTGGCTGTGTTTTCTTTTCTTTTACTTTACTACCTTCTAAAGAACTTTATTGTTATTTTTAAACTATATATTTCTTTTTATTATGTTCTATACCTTTTTATTTTCTCTCTTCCAAGTCCTTGTACATTTTTAAACACATGATAACCTGTTTAGAGGGTTTTACATCTGAATCTGTCTTTATTGAGTACCTGTAATCGTTTTCTGGCTGCATGAGCTTTAAGCTCTTTTTTTATTTTTTTATTAAAATTTCCAACTCCTCCCCTCCTCCCATTTCTCTCCCCCCTCCCCTCCCTCTCCAGTCCAAAGGGCAGCCATAGCTAGGACCTCTGCTTCTGATTTAGTAACTGGCTCTACTCTACTTGGTTCCCTGAGAGTCAGTCTTCATGGTGGAAGTACCAGGAGAGTCATGTTTCTGCCCCACCTCTGGAGAGTTTTGGGGTCCATGCTGCCATCAAACAGAGCACTGCCTACTTCTCATAAGCCCCATTTAAGTGTTTAGTAGCAGGGCCTCTTTTTTGAAAAGCTGAGTTTGCACTCAGGAGGCAGAGGCAGACAGATCTCTGTGAGTTAAAGGCTACCCTGATCTATAGAGTGAGCTCCAGGCCAGGCTCCAAAAGTTCAGAGAAACCCTGCCTCAAAAACACCAACAACAGGGCTGGAGCACCTCAACTGGCCCCATCCTATAGCCACACTGATGAATATCTTACATATCACCATAGAACCTTCAGCTGGCGATGGATGGAGATAGAGAAAGAGAACCCACACTGGAGCACTGGACTGAGCTCCCAAGGTCCAAATGAGGAGCAGAAG
>LOEQ01000910.1:78477-89834 GCA_001685075.1 Bramus lutescens | reverse complement strand
TTATTAACCAATGAAAGTAACACATAGACAGATGACCCTCCTACATCATTTATGGATTTGATTCTTCTGGAAATATATAAAGGAAAGATAAAAATATATATCATTTTGGTTCTGGATTGTTCCCTTATGATTACGTTCCCAGGATCCATCCATATTCTAGCAGGTGTCAGTATTCCATTCCTTTCCAATACTGAATTACCACCCATCGAATGCACATAGCACATTTGTGTATTTATCATGTATTAGTGCACATTTGGGTTGTTTGTCCTTGGCAATGATGAGAATGGTGCTGTGAACGAACATGGATCCTGCATTTTTGTGTGTGCATGTTCTCAGTTATCTTATGCAGGTACCAAAGAGTGGATTGTTGCTTTAGATTCATAATATATATATATATATATAACATAAGATATTACATACTTAGTTATTAAAATTGAAACATTATTTTATACTGCTAGGCATCAAATGTTCTGGAGACCAGAGCTGCATTCTTCATAACAGTATTAGAATGAGAACTTCCCTAGTTTTAAGGTGTTGATGGTTCCCAGTTTCCAGGATACCCCTCCCTCCATCTTCAAAATCAGAATTGCTGCATCAACCAATCTTCTGCTCCTTCTGGCTTCTGCTTGCATCATCAATCTATTTCAGAGACTGCCTTGAAACTCCTTTCTCTTTAAAAAGTGTGAGTGTGTGCATGTGTGCATGTGTACGTGTAGATGTACTCAACTGTGCAGGAGTGTGTGTAGGTCAGAGGTTACATCTTCCTTAGTTGTTCTTTAACTTAAATAGCTTTTTTTTTGAGAATTTTATACATGAGCATTACATGTACACCACTCCCGCCATTCCCTTTCTCCCTCTACCTTCTCCTGTCTTCCTTTCAGATGTATGGTATCTTCCTTAATTGTCATACACACACACACACACACACACACACACACACACAACCTACTGAGTTCATTTAGCTGTGCTCATATATATGCATGTCCAGGGCTGAGCACTTGGCATCAGGCAGCTTAAGGGTTCTTTCATCCACTGGGGATACTGACTGTCCTTCCTTCCATTCTTCTTTACCTTTTCTGTTTGCTTTTCACACAGGGTCTCTCACTAAAGCTGGAGTTCATCATTCCAACTAAACTGGCTGGCTGGTGAGTCTGAGGAGCCATCTGTCTGTGCTGTGTCTTTTCTCCCACCAGAATTACACACATTCTCTGCTTTACACAGACTCCAGAAATAGGAACACAGTGTTTGCTTCTGCAGAATGCGTTTCACCACTGCGCCTTATCCCCAGTCCTACTCTCTTTAGTTAGCTCAACCAGCACCCATGGTTGATCTTCTCAGGACCTTAATCTGAGCACATGTGCAGTCTCCCATGCTGTATAAGGTGACTTCCCCACACACTCTGGTTATCAGAACGTGATAGCTTTGGGGATAGGAGGACTCTATTCTGTCTATATTGCTTGCCAGTGTTCTCCATTATGAAGGACTGCCAAATTGTTTCCAAATGGCATTATTTTGCATTTCCACTAGCAATGTAGGTAGTTTCCTTTTTTCCAAACACTCAGACACTCTTTAAATTTTAATAAGGTTTATTTTTTTAGAGTAGTTTAAATTCACAGCAACGTACAGAGTAGAATATACAGAAATCCTCATAAATTCAGTTTCCTCCCTGTGGGCAGCCCCATATGACCATGACACATTTGTTAAAATAAAGGCACAGCCTCCTCCCTGTGGCCAGTCCACATGATCATGCCACAGTTGTTCACACACACGCATAGCCTTCTCACTGTGGGCAGTCCACATGATCATGACACAGCTGTTCACACATGAGCATAAGCTTCTCACTGAAGGCAGCCCATATGATCATGACACATTTGTTCACACACAAGCATAGCCTTCTCACTGTGGGCAGCCCATATGATCATGACACATTTGTTCACACACAGGCACAGCCTCTTCACTGTGGGCAGTCCATGTGATCACGACACAGATGTTCACACACAAGCATAAGCTTCTCATTGTAGGCAGGCCATATGATTATGACACATTTGTTCACACACAGGCACAGCCTCCTCACTGTGGGAAGCCCATATGATCACGACACAGATGTTCACACACAGGCACAGCCTCCTGACTGTGGGCAGCCCATATGATCACGACACAGATGTTCACACACAGGCATAGCCTCCTCACTGTGGGCAGTCCACATGATCATGACACATTTGTTTGCATATAGGCACAGCCTCCTTATTGTGTGCAGTCCATGTGATCATGACACAATTATTACATGAGCTTACACTGGCTTCATCATCCAGAGTTCATGCTTTCCATTGGGTTTCATGCTGCATGTTGGACTTCCGCCGTCTTGGCAAAGCTATGGTAACATGTATCCTCCATTGTACAATAGTCCCATGACTCAGAATTCCCTAAGGGACATGCTTACTCATTACTTCTCCTTTCCTTTTAGCTCCTAGGACTCGCCCATCCTTTTACTTTTTTTTTTTTGGCCAAAGTGAGATATAGTTGGGAGTAGAAATGTACTTGTATTTACTAATCTATCATATTGTTTATTTTGTATTATTCGAGAATTTCATACATGCAGCATACATGTGGATAATGTGTTCCAATGTAGTCCTTTTAACATTCTTAGACTTAAGGCATAAGTCATAAACAATCCCACACCAGTTGGGATTTAAAGGGGTATTTATTTTAAGGGTAAAACTTGTAAAATACCAACAGTCAGCAAAGGAAGTCTAGTCGCCAGAAGCGGAGCCAGAAGCCAGAGAGAGTGAGCGGAGGGCAGTTGCTGCTTTTTTAAAGAGAGAGAGACCATGCCCCAACGAGCTGGTATCTCAGTGGCTATTGGCTGAAGGAGCGGAAGGAGCTCCCGCAACATTGCAACATCAGACCTCTCACGACTATTACCTCCAAATTCCATGTATTTTTTTCCCCTCTGAGTCCACTTATGGCTGTCAGTATGTGCATGGGTTAGGGCTATCTACCAGATCATGGGTAGCCTGCCATGGGTCACATTCTCAAATAAAACAGACTCTCTTTCTTCCAGCAACCACCAGTTTCCATTGGACCCTCGGGTAGGGATGGAACTTGGTGACCACCTCGTTACTATATATTAGATTTTTTTTTCAGCTTGATCTGATCTTGTACATGCTATTGACACCTTCATGAGTTCACATGTGCAATTGTCTTTTTGTGGCTGGAAAACATTGTTATTCTGTAATCATCCACTGCCTATAGATAATCTTTCTGTCCTCCCTTTTGCAGTGATCCCTGAGCTTTGCAAGGTGGGGTGGATAGACCCATTTAAGGACAATTACTCCACAGTGCCTTATTCTGTACATGATGACTACTTGCGGGCCTTTCATGCACTATATGTGCATATACAAAGATGCTTGTGTCTGTGGGCATGTGTGCAAATTACAAATATTAGAATATATACTGTACTTACCTTGTTTGCATCTGAATTATTTCAGGAAATACGATGATCTCCAGTTCCCTTTATTTTCTAACAAATGACATAATTTCATTCTACTTTACTGTCTGTTTATATGTATTTTATTTATCCATCTGTTGATGGACACCTATACTGGTCTTACAACTTTACTGAAAATAGTATTTCAATAAAGATGGATGTCTGATGTCTCTGTGGTTGCCTTACAGTGCCTGGGTATATATCAAAGAGTGGTACAGCTGGGATATATGCTAGTCCTGTTTCTTCACACTGATTTCCATTAGCAGTGTATAAGGGTTCCACTTTCTCTTCATCCTCACTAGCAATTGTTGCTCCTTGCTTCCTTAATAGCCATTCTGACTGAGGTGAGATTGGATAATATTTTTATCTGTATTTTGCTGAAGGTATTTATTCTCAGAGTTTTCTGGCTGAGTCCTTAGTGTCTTTTATATAAAGGCTTATGATATCTGAAAATAGGGTAATAATGTGACTTCTTAATTTCCTATTTGTAATCCTTCTATTTCCAAAAAAGTGTTCTTCCCCCGGAGAAATTAATTCTTCTTCCAGAAGTCATTAGTTGCCTATCTAGAGGTAGGATGCTGAGAAGATTTTCCCTTTTCATATTAAAATGTAGATTTGACTAGTATTTTCCTTGTTTTGGTCTTGCTTATGTAGCCATATCTAGGGGAAACTGTTCCACTGCTGACTCCCTGGTCCTCTGGCTCTTACATTCTTCCCCCACCACCCTGTCCACCTGATCTTCCCGGAGCCATAGATACAGGAGGTAAGATATAGGTATATCCCACAGGGCTGGACTGCCCATGATTGGTTGATCTCTGCATTATGTACAGCCATGGTTTTCTGTGATGCTTTTTGTTACTGTGAAGAAAAGCTTCATGATCAGGGTCAGGCTGCTTTTACCTGTGTGTGTAAGGATAAGATTCAGAATATAGTATGCAATTATGCTTTGTCTGCCCTTTCAAAAGTTAGTCAAACCTTTACGTAAAGTGGTAGTTACAGTTGTATATAGTTATAGTTCAGATTGGCATTTGCTTCATGATTAGTGATGCCCTTCGTGGTAAGATGATATTGTGTACCACTTCCATACTATTTTATGGAACTAATTTCAGCATTTTAGAATAAAAATGATATAGACCTTCAATGATGAGTTTAACCTATGTTAACTTATAAACTGACTTTCATTTAGGAGGGCGTTTTGTTGCTGCTCTTTGTTTTTGCTGTTGTTTGTTTCCTTTGGTTTGTTTTTAGCACCACTGAGGATTGAACCCAAAGCATCATGCATACAGGTGGATGTGCTACACAGCCCCACCCTTTCAGCTGCTCTTGGAGAATCTGTCTTTACTGATTCTGATCAGGTTTCCAGAATGGAACAATCTTTAGGAAACATGTAACAGAGAATAGAAATAGCTGACAAGCTTGTGTCTCACATATATTATATACCCGGTTTGGATAGACATGTGTTGATGTCATAAAACCCATATCTAACAGAGAAGTCAAAACCCTATGAGACTGATGATCAAATGTTGCTCAGATCCACCCAGCTTCTTTTTCTCATAAAGGTCACCCCATCCATGTGTTTGGTGCTTTCTAACCATAGCTGATGACATAAACCCATAGCCTCCCTCTCTGAACCCCAGGAGAACAAATAGAACATATCACATTGACTTGGTTGACTGTAATATTTTCCATACAATGCTTCTTCATTTTTTTCTCATAACCTCTCTTCTCTACTTTAGTGTACAGTTTTATTTCCTTCCCAAGTTACTTATGATATTTCAGGGAAAAATCTTGGTACTATATAAACTAATGAAAGAAAAATGTTAATTTGGTATGATTTTAGAAATATCAGGAATAGTTCTCCATGAAACTTCTCCCACTCATTGAATGGTGCATTAAGTTCTCTTAAAGGGAATTGTGTGACCTTTCATAGAGATACTATGAGATGCCTCATTCTTGTGAAATGTGGGTCATAGGTATTCAGAGAACAATACTGCTGATATATTATGCTAGAAAAATTATTCATTTTCGTTAGTTAACCTGCCACATGGGCCACCTAAATTCTAATGTTTATAAAATGTACTATGTGATGGCTAATAGTGATCATCCATTTTGAAGGATCTAGAATCACATAGGTGATGAGCCTGGGCATAGCTGTGAGGAAGTTTCTACATGAGTTAAATTGAAGCAGGATGACCCACTCTGAATGTAGGCAGCACCATTCTATGATTCTGGGTTCGGTACTGAGTGAAAAGAAGGAGGCAGGAGGGTCCTCAATATTCATACTTGTTCTTCCTGTCTGCAGATGCAAAGTGACTGACTGCTTCAAGCTCCTGTGGCTATGAGGCCCCCACCATGTTGTACTGTATCCTTCAATTGTGAACCAAAACTTTTCTTATGCTTTATTTTTTATTTTTGGTCATATATTTTGTTGCAGCATCTATGTAAATGGTTGAACAAATGATACCCTGTTAAAAATTGTGAGAAAACTGGCTATCTATATGTGTAGTCTATAAAAACAAGGGGATGCTTTTCTCCTGGCTGAAGGCTAATGTTCTTAGGGAGTTAATCACATTCATGATCTTTAAGTACAGTTCCACAGTGGGAAGTGATATGTGTGGGGCTCAGTCAGTTCTGAGACAATATTTTGGTGTAACAGTGTGCATGATTTCATTCTATCTGCCAAGGAATCCTCCTCCAAGGAAATTATTGTGTTACTATCTTTACAGATTTCACACTGACCGTTAAAGTTCTTAAATATGTTGATGCACCTTTTCCTTTCTACTGTGATTGTCCCAAAGCCAATCTGTGAACAGGTACAGGTGTGGCTTCCTGATGATCATCAATTTGCAATTATATAAAATTCAAATTTTATTTATCCACAGCTGAAATTTTTGATTTGGTAGATATGGCTGAGTTTCAGAATCATTCCTTTATGCCACAATAATTCAATTCTACAGCTGTATTCGGAGGCTCTGCTTCATCCCCTCACCTATGCTGAGGTCAGGGAGTTAATTATGTTTCATCTCTTACTCTTACTTCAGTGGGTTAATGGTAAAAGATACTTCAAATTCTGTACTGAGAGAGAATGATAGGACAGCATTCTGTGATCCATTAATAATGGCTGTGAAGGGCCCAGATGGAGGCAGAGAACCTTAATGCCAAATATTGGCCAACTGTGATGTGGATCATGACAGTTGGTAGGTGGGTGAAAATAAAAAAGAGAAAATTATATAACATCAGTTATCTTTTCATTAAAATTTGCCTGAGATTATCAACATTTCATATAGCTACATATAAAATTTTAAGTGTGTCGTAAAGGGAAACATAGCTCTTGGGAAAATAATAATGGTGGCCAGACAGAGAGGAGCTGCAGTCCATATGTAAACCTCCAAGATGCCCCACGCCTGTGTGACATTTGTTCTGGGGACACTGGGCACAAAGAGGAGCAGAACCACCTGCACATGTTCTCTCTGCTGCACTGTGTTTCTTGTGATAGAAAAATATGGCCTTACAAATTTCAGAAATGTTTTTATTATTTCAAAACTTTCCTAGAGCAAGTAGAGATATTTTGCAATTCTTTATTGTGTGTCTTCATTTTATTAAATTTTAATTTTAGGTGTATATATTCTGCTTGGAGAAATTGTTTATAAGGTGACTTTAATAAGGTATATTCAAGTAGATACAGTGGTTGTTATTATTTAATATATTCTTAGGAAGAATAGGAAAAATAAGCTTTCATTTAGAATAAAATGACTTTTTTCTAGGTCTTAATTTTCCATGTCAATGTGACAGAAAGAACGTCATGTCCTTGATTCATTTTGTGCACAAAACCTGCATTCAGCTTAATCTAGTAATGATCAGGGTTCCTGGAATCCTGATATGTTTAGTAAGTAGGACCAGGTAGCCTGCATCAGGCTGAATAGACCACAAGTGTCCTCAGTTGCCTGTTCCCTTATCTCCTAGAAACTCATACCCTTCGACCATTCCAACTTGAAAGGACACACAAGATCACCTCCCACTATCAGGCTCAGGCCTGATGTTCACATGTGTAGTTGTCGTCTTGTCTTTAAACACGCGAGAAAGAACACACACACACAGTGAGAAGTGTGACTAGTTAGCGGTCCCTGTCACAGGCACCGAACTAGGAAATGGAAATGCACAGTGAGGATTGCTATCAACTTTAGTTTTGATAATTAATGATGCTTATGTAAAAAAAGGAAAGTGAGAAGGTCAGATAGGGTGCTGTTATAATGAACATGAAAGTCAGCAAAGGAAAGTAATGGACATGGGGTGTGCCATTAAATGTCTGAGTGCAATTTTCATTTCCCTCAAGGTTTTATATGCCAGTACTCCTGGGAATGAAAAAGCAATGAAACACCAACCACCTCAGACACAACTGCTAAATCACCTCAAATATGACTATCTTTGAACTACGTGTTTCAGTTGCTAGCAGTTTTCTGTATTTCAAAAGTTTGAAGATGTGAATTCTCAGAAGATACTAATTGTAAAAATATTTTATTACTTGCCATTCATTCATGGAAAGCTCATGATCCTTGTTTCCAGTCTCAAGCCTGGTATTTTTCTGAAGTTTTACCATTGTAACCATTAGTCAGGGTGTTTACTAACTACACTGATGGTTCAAGCTTACTGACCATGTGCTGAGTGGTTACCCTTGCCCTAGAGATGGGATACTGTGAGGGACTTTCTTCTCCTATAAGAACTAAAATGCCATTTTTCTTCAAAGGAGCTGTGGTGGTATTATAGAATCATTGACTCTTGTGGTGGTTTGAAAGAAAATGGCTCCCAAAAGGAGTGATAGTACTAGGAGGTGTGGCTTTGTGGAAGTAGTTGTAGCCTTGAGGAAGTGTGTCACTGAGGGGCAGACTTTGAGGTCCTATGCTCAGACTTTGCTCTATGGGAATCTCAGTCTACTTCTTGAAGTCTACATATCAACATGTAGTAGCTACCTCTCCAGCCCCATGTCTGCCAGCATGTCCCATGTTATGCTCTGGTGACAATGGACTGAACCACTGAACTGTAAGCGAGTCACTACGACTAAATGTTTTCTTTATGAGAGTTTCTGTGGGCATGGTGTCTCTTCACTGCAACAGAAACCCTAAGACAACTGCTTCCAAGAGGCTTGTCCCATTCATCAACACAATCTGAGTTTGTCAAAGCAGGTGCTATGGATTTATTTTACCTTTGGTTTCATCTCCTGAGGCAATTCTGTTATACTCCCAGATAGGGGAGAGCACTCTGGTGTAATGGGTTGAGAAAAATCTATCATTTGGCATAGCCAAAGGCAATTTTAAAAAGTTAGGATGGATGGCAACAGCATCTGCTTTGTAAAATGATTCAGTGAGACTTTAAAGTTTTATTTAGTTTTACACTTATTTGTTTACTTTGCATGGGTGTACATGAAATAGTGTTTACATGGAGGTTGGTGGGCAAGTTCTGGGAGGGGGTTCTCTTCCACCATGTAGGGCCTAGGGATCAAACTTGGATTGTCAGGTGGAATTTTTTCTTTTACTTACTGAACCATCTTGTCTGGTTCAGGACTTTTTGTTTCTTGGCTTTTGTTTGTTTGTTAGTTTCAAAAAAAAAAAACAAGAGCTGCCATTTGTTTTAAACTGTAGGAACAAGGTCGACTCTCAATATTTGGCAAAAAGCAATGAATTTTTTTGTCTTTGTGAGAACTTTTATCTTAAAAGCCAAACCAAGCCACATATTGAAATTAGAGGTCACTTGACTTCACCATGCCTCGATTTCTGGTTTTCTTATTTCTCATTCATCATCGCCCATGTGTTTCCTCAAGCAATTTCCTAAAAATAACATATTTATATCAGTTCATATTCCCTGAAAATGCCATCCAAACTAATTTGCAAATTAAATTTTAATGTGATCATGTACATTATAATAGGAAAATGAATGATTATTCAATAAATGTGGCATGCAATTAAATGTTCGGGGCTCATTTGCATTGTATAAAACATGTGCAAACAAATGAATAAACAAAAGAAAAATTGAAAAAAATATGAGAGAAAAGGCAGGAGAGGGAGAGGAAGAAAGGAAGGAAGGGTGGGGGTGAGGAAAGGCAAACTCAAACATTGGGAAACTATCACAGAATTATGGGAAATTAGTAAAGTATTCCTCTTTAAGCTTTCTGTTTTTTTAAGTAAAAAAAAATCACAAAGAAAAAAACAGGTTGGGGAAGTATCTCATTAGAGTACTTATTTAGCATGGCCAGCATCCCTGGGCTTGATCCTAGTGTTCAAAAAACAAAAAAACAAAATGTCCCAAAATCCCAAATCAAAAACCTACATAAAAGCTGAAAAAAAATTGATCTGTGAACACCAGCACACTAGTAAACAGCACACCAGAAGGTGAGCAAGGACCTATGATAAATAAAATAACTAGAAATTTCCACCTTGAAAATTCAAAGGATTTCTAGAAAACAGATTCAAGAAAGCAGCTTTAGAATTTGTTTCTAGTTTTGACAGACATTGAAAACATGGTGAAACGTTTCACTTTCCCCGTGATAAAGGAAATACAGATTGAAATAACACGTTACTTAAACTTAAGAAATACAGAATATATCATGCAACACAAAGTATATGGTTAAGAAAAAGAATATTCACCCACAGTGTAAATTGGTATAAAGGATTAAATGTTTGTTCATGCTATTAAGTTTCCAAAACTGTTCATATTTTTTGGTATAGATACTAGAAACATGCTACTGATAATTTCATACATATGATTTGAACTCTAGTGTTATTTATGAGAGCAATATATTATTGAATTATTAAAAATATACAGTCAAAAGATAATGTTTGTATAAAGTAATGATCAACTTTGCCTTCAAAAGTCCAGAGAAATACTGGAAAATCAAACCCTATCTGGTATGTATTAATTTAGAAACTGGAGATGGTATCTAATATTAACAAGTCTTCAGAGTCATTTTGATTTCTGTTAATGTGTAAGAAGGATTGATGTCATGGGATCTTACATAAATACAGTGTTTCCAAAGAATACATAACGTCGCGAAAGTGTTGCATTCTAATACTAAGTGACTAAAGGAGATTAATGCTATTTATATCTAGCGTGATCCTATGTGAATTGTGTATTACAGGACTTTAATTTTGTAGACACGCAAGTCAATTTATTTATAAAATCAAAATAATTCCTAAGGTGTATTCACCATTAGGACGAAACACCGGAAAGAAGGAACTTGAAGAAGGAAGGTTTGTTCTTGCTCACTGTTTCAGAAGCTTGCAGTCTCCTCTTAGCTGGAGAGGCAAAGTGGAGGAGTCCAGTCTGTGGCAGTGAGAACATATAGTGTTGGCTGCTTGCATGCCAACAGGTCAGGAATAGGAGACTAGGCCCCAAACCAGAGGTAGGTAAAAGCCTCCAGCCTGGTGATCCTGATGACAGGACCCATATCTCGAATGTCCCATAGGCTTCAAAAACAGCCCAGCAGGTCTTCGTTCTTCTATTTGTGGAAGAAGTACTCAGAACATTAATCTGTAGGCATATTACAGATTCGTATCATAACTATTAAGCATAAATACACCTGTGCGTGCGTGTGCACACAGATATACGCACATGCAGTAGCAGGGAAAATGCTACATGCAATGTATCAGAGGGGCTAAAATTGAGTAACTTTTTGCTACTTTTGTAGAGTTTCCCATTTTGATACCCTCGAATATCCTCTTATTTCTCTGTGATATTTACGAGGCTCCAGTCCCTAAATTTGCTACAACTGTAGATATCTATTAGCCTTTCAAGATATTGGTCTCCATTTTTAATAGCAGGTGATGGCTTATTGTTCAAGAAAACCATCAGATGTGGTACTTGGGTTGACCCAGCCACA
>LOEQ01000910.1:41019-75324 GCA_001685075.1 Bramus lutescens | reverse complement strand
AGGGTATGTGGAGGGAATGGGAGGAGGGGAGGGAGTGGGAACTTGGATTGGTATATGTAATGAAAAAGATTGTTTTCTTTTTTAGTTAATAAATAATAAAAAAATTAAAAAATTGAAACAAAAACACCCATTTAACGACACACTCATGGTTTTTCAAAGTGGGCACCTCAGTGCAAGGCTTAAAAATATTCTAAGGCACACACAAAATATCATTAGTCCTGGTTAGTTCACAGAGTAGCAGGTTGGGGTCTGTGCAGGTTAGTTTTTATTGTCAAGTTAGTATAATCTAGAATGATCTGCGATGAGGGAGCCTCAATGAAGAATTCCTCAGAGCGGTCTGAACAGTGGCCCTGTGGCCATGTCTGTGAGAGGCTGTCATGACTGATGTAGGAGGGCCCACCCTACGATGGGCTGTGCCATCCCTAGGCAGGTGGTCCTGGGCTGGGTGACAAAGAGAGCTGTACATGAAGCAGAGAGTGAGACCTGAGCAGCATTCTTCTATCGTTTCTGCTTCAGCTTCTGTCCAGACTTTTTCTCCGTGGCGGTCGATGACCTTGAAGGACAAGTTGACATCATCTCTTTCCTCCCCTGCACTGCTTTGGACCAGAGGGTTTTATGACAATGACAAAGCAGACTAGAACAGGAACCCTGTCTTAGTTTCCTCAGTGACACTGTGCAATAAAAAAACACAACAGAAGTCCCAGGCAATTGAAAACTTTCCAGTATCAACATAAACAGGTGAGATGAATTATGCAATTAGTATTACAATATAAATTATTTAGTCCAATTATGCAGAATGTTGTCATTTTGACATATCTTGTATTATTTCTACTAAGTCTGACATGTAGGACATACGTGAAAGTTTGCAACATTCTGTCCTATATTAGGCACAATAATCCAGTCGGCTAGTAGTCATACATGGCTCATGGTGCTTCAGGGACAACCCAGTTCTGCACCTGCTCTAATGCATACGTGAGCTATGATCACGTTGTATCCTCATCATTGGGCATTAGGCCTCTCCCCTCTTGTCTTGAAATCTGTTGTTTTGGCAACATGTAATTGCAGCTGCCGAGATAAAGGCAGAGGGTAAGCAGGAGGGCCTCTGTTCATGGGTTTGTGCGTGTGCTTTCCCCAGGAAATAATATAAGGATTTGGGATATTGCTTCGGTTTGATGAAGCAATGACAGGAGATATGACAACCTCTCCTCCTGTGTACAAGTGCCTACGTGTGTGCACACTAGTAGAAGGAGCCTACAACCTCCTGAATTAACTTCCGTTCTTACTGGATTATTCTGGTTTATGGTCTTTTGTGTCAGACAGAATAAGGTTTTCCAACAAGGGAAAAAAAGCAAAATTCAAATTGGAAAACAAATCATAATATAAATAAAGCAGGTCAATTTAAAAAAACCAAACAACAATAACAACAACAAAGATCCACGAGAAAAACATCAGTCCCTAGTCTTAACTGTCCAAAAACTTAATCGGATCCTGAACTCTTTAATTTTCAGTTTGATATTAGTAAACATGATTCTATGTAAACACACACACACATATTCTCAAAATATGGCAAATATTGTGACATTATGTTTGGTATCTTTCCTTCTGAAATGCCATCATTTTCTTTTAGTTTGAATTATTCCATTATTAGTCAAAACAGACTTTGTTTCTTTATTTATAGAGATTTAGATTTCCTTTTGTGACTTTCTCCATTTTTTTTCTTTAGGTTTGTTTTACATTTTTAAAAAAAACAATTTGAATGCAACTATTCAGATTATTGTTATTGTCTATGTTTCCCCACTTTCTTTGTCTCTGCATTTTTGGAGCCTATTGGGAAATGTTTTTTATTTTAATTTAACCTGCACTGCCAAATTTTCTTCTTACATTTCTTGTTCTTTATACATGAAATTCCTCTCTGTGCTGGAGTCGTAAAGATATATTCCATATTAATATTTTATTTGTTTACTTATTTATGTGCCTCATACCTAAATATTTCATGCCCCTGGAATTGACACCTGTATATGGGAAGGAAAAATAAATGATCGGAGGCATTATATTCAACGGAGTTCTGTGCGAAGCCCCCAGAGGCCATACCAAAATGTAGTCACTCATGCTTAGTGATGTCAAATTGAAGCTTAAAGGAAGCTGGTAAATCCCCAAACAGACTAGTTTTCACTAAAAACAAGAGATTCACAATAGACGTTAGGAAATGGCCTTGATGTCTGAAGCAGACAGTGGAAATAATTTATAGTAACAAAGGATAAAATGATCACGTTGTTTGATTTCCTTTTGCTGCCGTGAGTCTGTTTGTATGTGCAAGCATTTAGCGGCCAGATTGCAATCTTCAGAACTATGCCTTAAGAGCAATCCGCCTTTTTTTCTGAGTCAGGGTCTCCTAGTGTTTCGGAATTTGCCAACCAGGCTAGGCTGGTTGGTCAGTGAGTCTAGGATGCACTGGAATAACCTGCAGTAACCCCACCCGCGGTCTTTCTGAAACAAGGTTTCTGCTAAGCAGAATCAGGTTCTTAAACTTGTAAGGCAAGCACTTTACCAACTGAGATACAGCTCTGCCACGTTTTCACTTTTATTTTTCTCATTAAAAACATTCTCAGGCGATATATTTTGATGTTTTTTCTTTCTCCCAACTCCTTCCAGATCTTCCTCACCTTCCCACAGACCTCAAGTTTGTGTTCTTTTTCTTTCTTTCAAACAAAATAGAAAACAAGAAATAAAAACATTTTTTTAAATGTTATTTTGTCGTTCTGTCCCTGCTCAAAGCCACCTTAAAAAAAACTTCCTGTTGTCCTGCTGTGCTCAATAGACCTCCTGGTTTCAGATGGGATGCTCCCTGTTCCAGGGACTGCTAAAGCCAATAATATTTCCCACTATGCTCCTTGAAATCTTGGGCTGCTTTTAAACCCCAACTGTACTTTGCAGTTGGGCATCAAATTGCCAGAATACCCTTGGAAACCACTCTTTCACTTCCCTCTCTGGCGGTGGTCATCCTGAACACGCATTTATGTTTCCCATTATGCCCCTTTTCATTCTTCTTGTCTCCTATTCTTTCTGTGTAAATTTCATAATCTCCATTTTACTTTTCAGAGTGAGGGCAAGCATTTGGAAACAGGTCTTGAGAGTTGTTTAAGGATGTCCTTGACCATGAAAAAGCCATCCCGGAGAATTTAGCAACTTTATTCTGTGAAGTCTTTCCAAACGTGCTAATGATGTTTTAGTTTTGCTTATTTATTTTGTGGCACAGGCTGTCAAATTGTTGACACATTCTAAGGAAGTGACTAGTACTATGCTATATTTTAAATATTCTTCAGTAAAATTTCTCCATCCAGATTGTCCTTTCCTTTTATACTTCTATGTAGTATATATCTATTAATTCTTCAAGAACATCACACATTGTAATTTGATCATATGGTTCTCCCATTCTTCTCCCTGGCTCCAACCTGATCACCCAACCTTGCCACTCCCTCCTAAACTTCTGCTCTTTTTCTTTTTAAATTGCCCACTGAGTTCAATTTGACCAAATATGCCTGCACATCAGGCCATTTCCGGGAATGTGGTTAATCTACCCTTAAAATAATCTCTTTCTCCTCCTGAAGCCATGAAGAGTGAAAGCCCTTCCATTAGGGTTGAGGGCTCATGAGCCCTTCCCATCTTCATGCTAGAATGTTAATGGACTCAGTCTTGGGCAGATCTTACAGACAACCACGGCTGCAGTGAGCTCATGAGCACACTGGTCATCGCGTGTCTAAATGACATATTTCTCTCCTCTTCTCGCCAACCCCTTGCTCTTACCATCTTTATGCCTTAGCTATAAGTTGATCTTTATTTTTGAAATTTTATGCATACATGATTGTGTGTGTGTGTGGCTATTCATGCATGAGTGTATATGCGGAAGGGTGTGCATACATGACTGTGGGGGGGATGCATGCATGAGTGTATGTGGGACAGTATGCATGTATGAGTGTATATCCATACATGATTCTGTGTGGGGGTATGCATGTATGAGTGTGCATGTGGGAGGGTATACATACATGACTGTGGGGGGGTATGCATGCATGAGTGTGTATGCAGGAGGGTATGCATATATGACTATGGGGGGATATGCATGTATGAGTGTGCATGCAGGAGGGTATGCATACATGACTGTGTGTGGAGTATGCATGCATGAATGTGTATGCAGGAGGGTATGCATACATGACTGTGGGGGTATGCATGCATGAGTGTGTATGAGGGTATGCATAGCATACATGACTGTGGGGGGGTATGCATGCACGACTGTGTGTGGGGAGTATGCATGCATGAGCTCAGAAAGCCCGTTGAATTCCCAGGAGTTGAGTTATAGGCAGTTGTTAGCTATGTGGGTGCTATGAACAGAAGACAAGTCCTCTGCATGAGCAGCATGTGTTCTTAATTGCTGAGCCACCTTTCCTGTCACCTCAGGTTTGCAATTTCCTCTCTACTTATTCTATATTGTCATTGTATATTATACTATACATTTTAGCTTTCTTAACATATTCCCAGTGGATATTAATTCTACACAAACAGTAAAATGGGAATTATTCAGAGATGCCGCAAGAGTCCAGCAATAAAAACATTAGGATCAATGGATTTGTTACAGTTTTTCCACCATAGAAAATAGGCAAAGGGTCTCATTGTGTGCTGTTTCATGCCATTCTAGAGGAGCAACATGAAGGTGAGGCTTAGTGGGGGCAGGACCAGGCTGGACAATGACTGAGTTCCTGCATGTCTTCTGAGTACCTTGCCCCTGAGAGGCACTAGGCATGGTCCCTCGTGGTCTTGGCATGCTTTAGAACAACGTTAATTCCAAAACTACAGGGGCAAAATCAGCATTGCATTTCTGTTTATAATAGTAAATGCTATTTCTGAACTTTTGTTTTCCAATTGCTGTTATAGAAATGTAGTTTCAATTATGAGTTATGTTATTTTCTTACAAACTTGAAAAATGTTGGTAATACAAAATTATATGCTAATTATTGTGGTTGATAATTTAATAAAATATTAAACTTATTGTGCTAATAAGTTTAAATTTTTATATACAGACCTTCCTTTGTTTATAATGAGGTTAAATTCCGACAAAAACTAATGTAATTTGAAAATATCCTAAGTCAAAACACACTTAGTGCACCTAAGCTAGCAGTGTCAGAATGAAATAAATAATGTGGTGCACTATGAAGCCCCAGAAGTTTACTCTGAGAGCCATGGGACTGATGGAGAATTGTGAATTATTACTTACTGATCTCTGGCATCATGAGAGTATCCCACAGCATTTGGCAACCCAGGAAAAGATAGACAGTCCAATTTGACGTGTACTCTGTGCTTAGTGCACTTTTGCTTTTGTGACTTGGTAAAAGTAAAGAATTATAAAGAAAACATGTGTACAAATAATGAAAGGTTTAGTTTGCCCTTTGAAACTCTGACATGAAGCCACATCCCTAGCTTTTTATTAGATTTGTGTCAGGGTCATGTGAGGTTGCCCACACTGACCACATAATCACTGAGTATCTGAGACTGTCTTTCAAGTTTAGATTATCCTGTCCCAGGTTCTTATGTAGCTGGGATCATAGTGGTGCTCTATCATACATAACTATGAGCCTAATTTATTTTTAAGAACGCAGTGTTTATTCCTATAGCAGATATTTTTTGCATTTTATATAAAACCAGTCTCTAGGGGCAATACTCATCTTTCTGCTGATTTCAAAGGGAAATCTCCTAAAGAGGCACCTTTAACTGTGATGAATGCTGGGGGTTTTAATAAGGACTTTTTAAATCTTTTGCTCTTAGTTTGCTGAGAATTTATATCATGAAAGCAAGTTGAATTTTTTACCTCTTTAGTCATCTAATGGTAATATCACTTAGTTTCCTTTGCTTCTTTGTTGCTCTGATAAATTTTGATTTCTTTCACATGTTAACCCTAATTCTTAGGATATAGGCAATATATCCTTTTATGGCCATGTGCATTATGAACTAGATTTCTGGTCCATTAAAACATAAAATTGCATGAATGGAGGCATTCTGTTACAAAATGAAAGTCACTCATATTGGTTTGCACAGGTCTAACCTGTGACAGTATACTGCACAAACGTGAGATCCAGTCATCCCAGTCTCTTCGGCCAGCATCTATGGTGTCTTAAGGACTTCTCTGTTCCTAGATAATACAGAAAGAGAATGGAGTGGTCATGGTTTATGGATGCATCTGCACAGCATGCCTTAGTGATATGGATGAAGATAGCTTCTGTCTTTAGGCTGGTTCTAAAAAAATATTATGAAGTAATACCCTTCAAGTGAACAGAATTAGGATATCTGCCTGCTTGCCTGCTTTCTGTGGAAGGCAAGAGGGTTTGAAGCACATGTCTATCTTGACTTTGAGCAATAAGCTATTGTTTGCCTAAGCAGTTAGTGATAAGACAAAGAAAATTGTAAACCTGATGCCAATTGCTTATATGGGAAATATATATTTCAATGTACAGGATCGCTTATCTACTATGCAATGGTTTGTGAGTTGGGCAAAGGGCTGGAGATTGAACCCCCCCACATACACACGAGTCATCCTTGAAACAAGAATGCAAATTTTATTGTGCTCCAGTACAGCTTATATAGGGCTCTCCTTGACTAATGGTCACATCCTAGCTCTTGGGATTTTTCAGCTGCAAGCCCACCAGAAACCATTCACCCACCATCGGGAACTCATGAGGGTCTCATTCTCAGAGCAGCCGCAAACAGAAAAACAAGTTGTTTACTCTGGCAGGCAAGGGGGTCATAGAAAATTCAGGGTCTGAGGGTCTGAAGTACCCAACAGCTCCCCTTTTCTATATAATTAGACCAAGGATCTGGACTGATATGGGTGTAGCACAAACATGATAGCAATAAATTGGAAAATGCCCTAGCAAACCTGCCCATTTCTACATGAATGATATAGTCACTGTACAAGATACTCGCAGCAGCTGTCTGGTAGATGGCAATTCTGGCTGACATGGAGGCTGCAATAGTGATAATAGCGGCCACTACAGCTGCAGTGATCCCAAAGTCTAACTCAGACCACAGTGTTAGTCGTCTTGTTCACTCAACAGCTGTTGGCCGTGGCTGATGGTCAGGAGAACCATCCATAGGATGCTCAAGGCATTCAGTAATCCAAATGGGGCTTTTCCTTCCTCTGGATCTCCTCTGCACAACACCAGGGACTCTCTGTCCCAGACATCCTTCAGCATCCCAAGGGCTTCCCCAATCTCCTCCCCGACCCCCAACCTTCAGTAAATAATCATTTTGGGAATTTGGGTGTAGTTTTCTCCAATTTGCTTCCTGCTGATAATTGGGAAAAGTATTTTTGGGAATGTTCCCAGTGACCTTTTGGGGAATTTGTATGGAATGATAACACAGGTTCTCATCTTCTGTACAAACAAAAGCAGAACCTCTTTTCCAAAGCAACAAATTCTTAGACCCATGTTTTGAAATCAAGATACCTTTCTTACCAGTCCCAGGAATCAAATGTCTCTCTCCAGTCAAAAAAGTAAACACAATAATATTCATAATTCAGATTCTCTGTCCATACTCCATTTTTATGTGACTTATTTTTATTATCTTTACTATAAGAGCAGACTTGAAAAAAATATACCCTCATCCTTAAATTCATCCTCTCATCTTTTCTTTGTTACTTCCCTGCTGGCCTGTCTTCTGGAGGGCATCCCTTGTTCCTAATCTCAATGGTACCTCCTGTGGTAACTGCACCACCCAGAACCACTATTGGCCCAGGGTCTGGGGAGTAAAAAACACATAGACACATGCCCATCTTCAATTCACCCTCACCATTCCAGAGGGCTATCGCTCAGGGATCCCTAGCTCCTAGTCTTGCTGGGGGGCTCCACCTGTACAGTACCAACTAGCAACAACAAAATGGTTCATGAGTTGGGCAAGGGGCTGGAAATTGAACCCCCCCTCCCCCCAGACACAGACATAGGTTATCCTTGAAACAAGAATGTCAATTTTATTGTGTTCCAGGACAGCTTATATAGGGCTCTCCTTGACTAATGGTCATACCCTAGCTCTCAGGACTTTTCAGCTACAAACCCACCAGAAACCACTCTCTTGCCATCAGGAACTCATGAGGGCCTTATGCTCAGAGCAGCTGCAAACATAGGAAAACAAGTTGTTTACTCTGACAGGCAAGGGGTCATAGAAAATTCAGAGTCTGAGGGTCTGCAGTCCCCAACATTCCAACATTTGATAATGGGATCATGGGTATCTGTGTATCTTGTTTCAATTAATAAGGTTATTAATAATTAAAGCCATACATCATTGGTTATTTCCCCTCTTAATCCCCCCAGTATTGTTCAATGATCCATGCACAAAATAGCTGTGGTAGCAGACATGGAGGCTGCATATAGGCTCAGTAAAGCATGTGAGTTTCTTACCAAGAATGACTTTATTGTTATCTTGTGGGGAACTCAAATGGACAGCAATTGAGGCCATTGTTACTTTCCCAATAAGTTATCAGTGGCAAGGTGTGACAACTGGATACTCATTGTTATAGCACTAGCCTCTGCTCATTAGTGAGAGAAGCATGTTTATTCAGGGAAATTGGTATTTTTTTTGAGGTTTACATTGGCCTTTCATGATTTCAGTCTTCTCTCAGCACCTCAATTTGTGGAATGGCAAAATGCCAATGTGTCCTGTATAAACATTCCACTGAATAAGGCACTCAGATTATGAATCACATCTTGCAACAATGGGCTTATGTCTATGACAGTCAGTGGTGTTACCACATCATTAAAAAAACAATTGGCCTAATAGCAATGTTGAGAGGATAACTGGGGGGCATTTTATGCCTCCTGATATTGATTAAATCACTGCCAATTTACACTGCAGGTCTTAATCTGGCAAGTTGTGTAAGTAGTTAGGTTTTGACATTAAGGTCCTGCCCTTGGGATGACATCTATCAACTACTCAAACTATTCCTTCTTGTCATGACCTTAAGCGTGATGCCTCCTGATGTAACATGTACTTAAGGAAATGATTTTGAAGAACCAGAAGTTTCTAGATATTTTTGAACTTCCAATCCCATTGTGATAATAGTCATATAGATATGGCCATGCAAGAATGTGAGCCTAGGTATTTGGAAGAGTTGTAAAGGAAGAACTGTATGTGGAAGGAAGGTGGCATCTCTGGGTACATTCCTTTGTAGCCCAAGTTTAAAAATGCCTCTACCACACAACCAAAACCTCAAGACCAGTTTCTACAGTAACAAAGCTTCAATCAATCCCACTGAGCAAAACACTGTCTTGAGCAAGGGACTTCACATCATACATTGTGCATGGAAATGGGTAGAACGATGGAAGTGTAATGTCAATAACCTTTATTTGTTGAGCTGGAAAACATACTTACGTTACATATGTTTTTATTGCCTTGTGTTCTCCTTTTCATATTAAGAACACCCAGGAGAGTCAACCATTTGTCAAATGAAGGTATGCCAAGATTGCCTAATGATAGTATGGTGATTGATGGGATTTGGGTTGTTCCTTAACTGCTGCCATGACAAAGGGGAAGAATGGGCTCTCTGAGGAGTATTCCTGCTGCTGCCTTATGAATGGAGTTGGCATCTCTGAAGCTCATGATCAGACTTCCTGTTTGCCTGGTCTCCAGTTAGTGCCAGAAAGGAGTCTGGGGGTGGACATGTGAGAGTTAGGTCAGTACGTGTGTGGATTATGTGTGATCGTCTCAGGCACCTAAGTATCTCCACGTCTATGCAGCATTTCACCACAGCTGTATTCTTACATAGTTCTCTTTACCACTTGCTGCTGGCTTCTCTATTCTTTAACCCCTTGATGTAGGGGCTGTGACCTTACTCTACCTCTTCAAGGGGCATTGAACAACTTCCTTTGGTACCCTATACCATCCCTTTGTCATTTCTTTCTGTGTGTCTGATTAATGAATTAGGTGAAAAATCTTGACCTAATTAATATGCATCCCTTTACTATAACCATTAGAATTATATTTGTGTTACAGTTATAAGTTTTTAGGATGTCTATCTGAAATTTATTTATATATCACACACTATAACCATTAGAATTATATTTATTTTACAGTTATAAGTGTCTAGGATGTCTATCCGAAATTTATTCATATATCACACAGTGAATGAAGATCGATATTCTTGTTTCCCCATTTCAACCAATCTTTACATACTATGCTGGCTAATTTTATGTCAAAATTTGGAATGTTTATAATGTTTATTGATGTGTGATCTTGGGGACAAATGAGATAAAAAGGTTCTAATTGAAAAGTGATCTGCTTCTGTCTTAATTAGACAAGAGGTCAGTCATGCTGGTTATATCAACACATATGCTAGTTGTATGTCAGCTTGACACAGGCTACAGTCATTTGAGAGGTGGAAACCTCAATTGAGAAAATACCACCATAAGACTGAACTATAGGCAGGCATGTAAGGCATTTTCTTAATTAGTGATTGATGGGGAAGGGCCCAGTCCATTGTGGGTGGTGCCATCTGTGGGCTGGTGGTCCTGCATGTTATAAGAAAGCAGGTTGAGCAAACTAGGTGGAGAAGTTAGTAAGCAGCACCTCCCCCATGGTCTCTGCAACAGTTCCAGCCTCCAGTTTCCTGCCCTGTTTGAGTACCTGACCTGACTTCCTTTGATGATGAACAGTGTAAGTGTAAGCCAAACAAGTCCTTTCTTCCCCAAGTTGTTTACATCATGGTGTTTAATTACAGCAATAGTAACCCTAACTAATACAAGACATTGGTAACCAAGATCTTGGGGTATTTCTGTGACAGATCTGACTGTTTTGGAGAGGACTGTGAAACTTCAGACTTTGTTAATCCATTGAGTGTACAGAGTTGGGTGAGCTGTTCTGTGGGAGCTTGGAAGATAAGAAAGTTCACAACAATGCAGATGAATTCCAGGGGACTTTTGAGAGTCTCTTAAAAACGGAACCAGGGCAGTTTGCTAGTTTAAGTTGGGAATCTGTGGTTCTGATTAGCTGAGGCTGAATCTGGTTGAGTTGTTTGACTGTGAGTAGTCAGCTGTGATTAACAAGAGACCAGAAGCACTGAAGCAAAACCAATTTTTTACTGGTACAATTGGTGCTGACTAGCTGCAGCAAAGAAACTAGCAGTGATTAAGAAGAGTCTGGCATCACTGATGTGATATCTTGGGAAGTGTTTCCTGACAGTGCACAGAGCCTTTGTCCTAGAAACAGCAAAAGTTGTACCATAGGCTGACAGCTGAACTGAGTAGTAGGAGAGTTTTTGTTCAGCTGGAACAGAATTTGAAGGCATGGAGGGGCCAAGGAGAGCAGCTGAGGCTTGGAACCATTAAGAAAGCCCTCGAGAGTTTATTGGTGAAATTCAGGCCAGTTCAGCAAGAAACCCCAGCATTTTGGAGACACCAGGACATTGGAATGACCACCAAGAACAGAAGCAGAGTGGAGCCTGCCAGAATTTAGAAGACAAGCTGTGTTTGCTGCAGAGGGTGGAGCCAGAGAAGACACCTAAGCCTTTTGAAAGAGCCCAGAAGTTCGATAGTGGATCCCAGGTATTGAACATTTGAGTTATTTACACAGCTGAAGTCTGATTTTACTTTGTTCAGATTGTGACTGTGCCTTGGTTCTTCTTGATGTAAGAAAATATCTAACTTATTTGTAGTTTTATAAAAGTCCATAGTTGAGAGATATTAGATTTTAAAAGATTTTGGATTTTAAAAAAGACTGGTTATTTTAAAGAGACTGAATTTTTAAGTGTTTAAATTTTTAAGCACCGTGCTATTTTTAAATTTGGAATGTTTATCATGCGATATTGATATTAATGTGTGAATCTGGGGACAAATGAGAAAGGAAAGGTTCCAATTGGAAAGTGATCTGCTTCGGTGTTAATTAGACAGGAGGTCAGTTGTGCTTGTTATGTAACACATATGCTGGGTTTCTATCAACTTGACACAGGCTAGAGTCATTTGAGGGATGGGGAGCTCAATGAAGAAAATGCCTCCATAAGCTCAGACAGTGGTGGGCAAACCATTAGGGCATTTTCTTAATTAGTGATTGATGGGAAAGGGCTTATTCAACTGTGGGTTGTGTCATCTCTGGACTGGTGGTCCTGGGTGCTATAAGAAAGCAGGTTCAGCAAACTACAAAGAGCAACTCAGTAAGCAGCACTCCTTCATGGCCTCTGCCTCAGTTCCTGCCTCCTGTTTCCTGTTTGAGTCCCTGTCCTGACTTCCTTTAATGATGAACAGTGTAAGTAAAATAAGCCTTTTCCTCCCAAAATTGTTTTGGTTATGGCATTTCATCACAACATTAGAAACTCTGAGATGCATACAATTCTACATACAATTATTTGACATATACTTTTTCTCATTTAAAATATTTTCAAGATTTTATGTGAGCAGATGGATTCCATTTTGTACCTGTTTCACATGGCAATAGAAGAATGACCCGTCAGTTATGAAATCAGACTCTATTGATGAGTCTTTTCCTGTAAGATTTTGATATCTCAAACATTTTTTATAGTGAGTAACTATTTTATGTCACTGAACAAAGAATACTGACTGCAGGCTCAATAAATCCCCAGCAATGGAATCACTGTGGTAAGTGGTACAGTGGTCTCTCTCCACTCTCTGAGGGTGATATTTCCAAGATCCCCAGGGCCACCTAAGACATGGGTAGTAGTGAACTATTTGTACATAATTATGATAAAGTTATTTGTAAAACTCATAGCAAATGGTTAATAACAAAACTGAACCAATATACAATATTACTGTCCTAAAAGGTAAGAGGATATAATGCCCATTTCAATGCATTATCAACATGCTTCTTGGATAAGATATAAATATGACAACAGTTTCTTTATTAGCAGAGGCAGCATCTTTGGTAATTTTATAGATTTTAGCCTAAAGTTGTTTCTGAATCTTTGTAAATGTCATTTCCTGTGGTAAGTGGCTTGGGGTCACTCGTTTTAAAGGATCTCTGGCTGATGTTCTCATATAGTGCAGTGCTTTTTGCAGTAATACGATGGTACCAGGAAATCAGATCATGTTTTCCGTTCATATCTTCCATGCATAAATCTTATGCATTTGCATTTTAAATAAGCACTTGTTGTCATGCTGTGGCTATAACTTCTGAAGTTTGGCTTACAAAAGGGGAACTAGCATGTTCTCACAATTTCACAGGAAGATTTGGTCTTACCATGGGTCTTGTGTGTGTGAGATAACATACATGGTATGGGTATGTTGAACAGATTGAAGGTTCATGTCCTTTGTAGATACGAAGAGAGTACAGAATGGTACATAGTATAACATTTAAGAACTACTTGTTCTTCCAATTTTCCATTTAATATTTCTTAACCATGGTTGGCTATAGGTAACTGAAATAGGAAAATGGTACTGCAAGTAAGGGAGGCTTAGTGTATGTGCATTCAGTTGCAAAATGATCCCTTTTCTAATTATTCCGTTTTGTTTTCCTTCTAGCATTGTGTGGGTATCAATTGGCAGGACTCTGTGTAGATCTCAAATTGTAAGCCATTTTCTTTCTGTTCATTTCACCTGTATTTTACTACCTGCAATATTTTCCTGTATCATTTGCCTGTGACTATTAATTGTTCATCCTCTAATCATTCCATAGAGCTTTCCATGTTAGTTTTGCATATGAAGTAGGAATTCATACTTAGTTTTTATGAAAGAAACGTGAATTACTTGCTTTGGATGTCACATATGTGCTTTGTGTTGTGCTTTTTTAATCTAGCATTATTTTATAAATTACTTAAACACTTGATTACTACTACATCGTATAGACTATGTTCTTTGTACTTTTTGTATATAGCTCTTATAGGTAAGAAGATCTACGTGTTTGAATAGGGGCCTTCTTAACAAGTACAGAGATTTTTGTCAATACATTTTAATATTGTCCTTTTTTCCCTCCATAATCTAATGCTAGATAATCATGTTGTTTTTGATAACATGTATCTTTGAAGAGAAGTATGCTTACAAGTTCATCATTTTGTCTTTACAATTGTACCACTTCTGAACAATACCATCATATAATGAATCCATCAAGGGATTAATGCATTCCTTAGCTTATCTAATTGTCTCAGGGAACATAGTCAGAGGCACACCCAGAAAGGTGCCTTACTCATCTCTCTGGCATCTCTTAATCATGCCAAAGTAAACATTAAATTTAATAGTCATGATAAACCTTGTCATGTGATAACCTCCACTTAGCTCCTGATCCCCAAATACTCATAGCCATTTCATTAATCCAGCTTCAAGAGCCCCCCCTTTTTTTTAATGTTCCAATACTCTTCAAAAGTCCAAGTTCAAAGTTTCCAGTTTGTGGCAACTCTTGTAATCCCATGTGAAAATCAAGCAGAAAACCACACACTTCTAATACAAGATAGCACAAAATGAACTTTTCTGTTACTAAATGGAGGAATGAGAACAAAGGAAGAAGAGTGAAAATAAAGTGAGACTAAAATTCAGGACAGAAGATACTGAATCTATGGTTCCATGTTGTATATGTGGAAGTGTAATGTAGCTCCAAAGGGCTTGGGCAACCCCTTGACTATGGTTGACATTTTCTTGTGTATGTTGTAATTTTCACTTCTTCCATCCATCCCTCTTATTCCCTCTTCTTTCTCCATGCATTCCTCCCTTCTCTTCCTCCCTCTTCTTCCTCCATGCATTCCTCCCTCCCCCTTCTTCCTTCTTCTTCCTCCATCCATCCCTCCCTCCCCTTTCTCCCTTTTTTCCCCTCTGTCCATTCTTCCCACCTTTCCTCCCTCTTCTTCCTCCATCCATTCCTTCCTCTCCCCTTCCTCCCTCCTCTCTTCCTTTACTATAGCTTTGTGTATAGGAACTGCTTATTTTAGGGCCTCTCACTAAAGTGTTCCTTGTGGTGCTTGCCTTATATGTGACCTTAAGTGTCCATTTTCCTTTTTTTTTCACTTGTAACATTGCAAGCTGGTGGGAGCTGCATTCCAATGACAGATGTTTGCTTAGGTAATGTCAACTGTTTAGAAACCGTCTCCTTTTCTTACAAAATTGGGCCCAAAATGGTCATGTGTTTCTCATTTCTTACTTGTATCCATCTCCAATGCTGTAAGAAGTAGTTTTATTTAAAATGCTATCTACTCCACAGATGTAGAGTTTTTGAGTGGGTCCCTCCTTGCAGGTTCTGGCTTGCTGCTGTCAAACTCTTCTAGGCCGGCAATGAGGAGGCATGTTTGCATCTTGGCTATGGTCAGATGGCTGTCATGCAATTGTTCATGCATGCTTTTATTTCCATGTGTAATAATTAGCAAGAGCAACATCTCTACTTGGAACCTAGATGATAAAGCTTCCAATTGTGCCTTGTTTAGGAAAGCTTTTGCAATTGCATCGATAATTGCAGTGATGATCTCAGCTGATGTGTCTAGTAGACGCAGCCAGAGTAAATTCCTTTTAGGATCCTTCTACAGCCTACCCAAACCCCTTTCTCCCTAAGACAACTCTTAACCCCAGTTTATTCATTCAGCTCATTGCTCAAGCTGCGTGTCCTCTTTTACTTCACAAATAATAGGTACTTTTGTATGCCTGAATACTCCCAAGAAGATACATGTTGAACCTTAATTGCTTTTTAAAAATATATTGGTGTATCAATTTATTATGATAGAATTCTAAGGAAGGTCAGTTAGCAGGAGATTTATGTTGTGAAGGCAGAGTCCCAGTAAATGGTCTTGAGGTCCCCAGAGAAGAGGCTTCTTGTAGCATTTCACCTTTCTGTCTCCTGTCACCTGAGAACATAGCACTGTACTCCAAGCATGTCTTAGAAAAGACATGGCTCTCACCAGACAGAGTAGCTGCCCAAACCTTGACTTTGAAGGTTTCAACCTCCAGAACCGTGGGGAAATATATTTCTATCATTTGAAAATTATCATATTTGCATTCCGATAGCACCAAAGATGAACTAAAACACCCTTTTGCTGCCTTATTGAAGGAAGAGTTAGCTAGTCTAGCATTAATGAGGTCCAGCAGCTTTCTAACGGAATTCAATCTAGCCCCTGTGGGATGCCTTGGTCCTCCCTGGAGTCAGTTAGGTGACGTCAAGGGTTAAATGTTGGTGCCACTTCTCTAGTGCTGAACCAAGGTCCTGCCGTAGAAAATGATTAATTTACATGTGTGAAGTTTCTGCTTCATATACAGTCTAGAAAATTTAAATGCCAGCATAGATACAATTTTCATGACTTTTTGACAAAACTGGCATGTTTCAATTTCTTATTGGGTGTGACGGTGGCCCGCCTATAATCCCAGCACTCCATAGCCAGAGGCAAGAGAATGAGGAATTTAAAGTAATTTCTAGCTGGATAGTGTGTGTGTGGCCAGCTTAGGTTGCATGAAATATCCCACCAGAACCACTACCACCAATACCAGCTGCCAAAATGCTTACTGGCAAGTAAGTAAACTCTGTGGCACTAGCATTAGAACGAAATATGCCTTCAGAGACAGATTTTGATAATTGAATCTAGTGGCATTTGTAGAACAATAACATTTTCCAATAAAATCGGAGTGATTTTGTTAGTACTACATATTGTGTTTGGAAGTAGAGATGATATAAATTGAGATGGGAAGTCGATTGACTCAGACAAAATAATATTAATCCAATAATTAAGTTCTGAAATTCTGAAAATTAAATGCCAACTAATTTACAAATTGAAGTTGCAATGTCATTAGGCAAGTGGCAATGACAGGTTACAAATTTTCCTTCAGACAATTATTCGACAGAAATCCTGAATCTGAGTTGTAATGATATTACACATTGTGTCTTGGCCTCTTTGTATCTAGTGTATGTTGCATAACAAAGAAATTAAACTTTTTGCTTCATATTTATATTCTTTGAGTTGTGACCATTATGTGTAAAAATATGGAACTGTGTGAAAGGATGTGGCCATGCTATCTTGTGTGTGTGTGGTATGCTTGCACATGTATATCAATTTTGTATGTGTGTGGGAACGTGTGGGGGGTACATGCACGTGGCTGAGAATGTACCTGTGTTTGCACATGAATACAGAGGCTGAAGGTCAATTTCGGTGTTTTCCTTATTGTTCTCCACTTTATTGAAGCAGATTCTACCCTTAAATGCAGAATTCGCTAGTTGCTGGTGTGGTGAGTCTAGCTAGCCAGCTTTCTCTCCCTCTTAAGGATTGAGATTGCTAGAAGGCTGACCTACCTGCATGGCTTTTATGTGTGTGATGGTGATTCAAATTTTGATCTTCATTCTTGCACAAAAGTATCTGCTGAGCTGTCTTTCCAACCCCCTGGGCAATGCTTTTATACTTCAAATTTCTACTTGTTTTTTAGCTTTTGCATAGGCAACACTACCCATTTTCTAGTAACTTTTATAAACTCAATATTCCACACAAATAGAGCGTCATAAAAATTGACAGGGCTATTGATGATTATACAGGAAGTTAACAAAGAAGAGAGAAAATAAATTTATAAAGATAACTCAAAAATGAAAAATTTACTATATATGAGCTCACAGAGTTAAAATAGATTATGTGTTTGGAGTTCTTTATAGAAACCTACGTCTCCAAGTTGTTTTCAGTCATGGTGCCTATTATATCATCCAGGATGGGAATGGGTGGTAAAAAGGAGAATAAAATGCTTAGTTTGTCTGTAATAGCAAAAGGTGTTAGGCATGTATGTGACTGTCAGTGTGCTCTGACTCCAGTGGATACTTGAATCTGATTTTTTACATTGTGGAAGAATTTTATTGTCTATGAGAATGTTCTTCCCATCTGTGGATACCTATCATTTGAAGTGCTCTCAAATGCTACCATTTCCTGTCTATTGTATTTTATCCCATATGTGGCTTTGCATTAGCTCTTTATCACTATGACCAAATGGGAGGAATCTAAGGGAGGAAAGATTCGTCTTGGCTCATGGATTCAGGTGTTCCAATAAATCATAGCAAAGAAGGCATGATAGAACACTCCAGCTCACATCATGGTAACCAGAAGGCGTGGGGAGCAGGCAGCTTACTGGAAGAAACCACAACAAGATATAGCTCCTGACAAACCATGGAACCATCCTTTGGGAGCACCCTTCTAGGAATTTGCCTCATAGGTTCTGCCACTCCCAAGAACATCTTTATCTTAGAGTATTCAACCATCAAGGGATTAACTCCCTAGACAGTTTAGAGCCTTCATGATCCAATCATCCTTACAGACACACCCAGAGCCAGGCAGCTCTGAAGCCAGTTTAAACAGTTCAGTTTAAACGCCCCAAACTCCAAGGCATTTTTCTCAATCTATTCCCTACTTTCTTTGCTACTTCAACATAATAAACAAGTTCAAGAATCATATAATTTTAAAAATAATTAAAGCGGGACTGGAGAGATGTCTCAGTGGTTAAGAGTATTGATTGCTCTTGCTAAAGACCTGGGTTCAGTTCCAAGCACCTACATGGTGGCCCACAACCACCTGTAAATCCAGCTTTGGGATTTTGCATTCAAAAGTTGATGATATATATCCACAAATGTTTAGGAAGCAAATTATTAAATATAACTATTATTAGTTAGAATAGTTAAGTTGTTAAAGAAATAAATAGTTCAAAATGCTTTTGAGATATGTTTACATCTGACTCACCCTTTATACTTTGTGCTTAACACAACAGTGTATATATAAAAATGCTTAGTAGCTACTGCTGAGTGAATAAATTAAAATATGAACAACAGTTGCCTGAAATGATGAAAAGAGATGGACAAATTTGTGTTCGTTGTTTCTAGGAGTAAGATGAAATAATGGGACATTAAAATTGGAAAGTAATACTGGTATTGTACTTTTCTTCAACCTTAAAGCCCTTTCAGCATTAGACACTTTTGATTGAGATATGAAAAAGATACCAATTCGCCAATTCGCCAATTCTTGGAACTGTAGTCCTACCCAACACTTTTTCATTTAATTGAAAACTTTTAGTAACATGCCCCTTTGAAATACATTGCAGCAGTTAGAGAACCTTCTGGAGTCTTAATTACATTTTTTTTGGTAAGTGCTTTTGAGCTTACATATAACTACTATTAAGTCTCTTGGGCTTAGATACTACCATACACTAGCATATGAAAAATATTTTGATAACTGTAACCTGACATTGAACTGCATTTCAGAATCAGCATAATTTGCATACCAAGTCAGTAAGAGTATGTGAACCATGAACTCTATGTCATGACTTACAACTCATAGTATTATGTTCAGTGATAGAAAATCAGAAATTATTAGACATAGAAAGTAAGAATTACATCTCAAATTATATAAATATGTATTTAGTAAAGAATTGTCACATGAAATATACTTTTCCCATGATTGCAATAAGTACATTTGAAATCCATGCCCAACGGTTCTGTTGAGGGGAGATCTGTTAGGAAGGTCTGACCCCTTTTGTTCTTGACAGTAAAGGAATATTTAGATGACTACAGAAGGCCAGAAAGCAAAGTATTTATTCAGAGGAGGAATATTTTTAAGAAAGCAAAAACATATATACTAAAAGCAGTTAGCCTCATGGGTGAGAACTTCCCTGGAAGTATATAGGATGCTACTTTTTAAAATCATTTTTATTGAGCTATATATTCACCCCCCCACTCTCCTCCTTCCTTTCACCTCCCCTCTACCCTCTCACGCTTCCAGTTTACTCAGATCTTGTTTTTTTCTACTTCCCATGTAGATTAGATCCATGTATATCTCTCTTAGGGTCCTCTTTGTTGTCTAGGTTCTCTGGGATTATGAATTATAGGCTGGTTTTTCTTTGTTTTATATCTAAAAGCCACTTATGTGTGAGTATATAATGTATTTGTCTTTCTGGGTCTGGGTTACCTCACTCAATATGATGTTTTCTAGATCTATCTATTTGCCTGCAAATTTCAAGATGTCATCATTTTTCCCCCACTATATAGTACTCCATTGTGTAAATGTTTGCAGGTGTGTGGATTGATATCTGGTTCTTTGATTCAGTTCTGTTGGTCTTCCTGTCTGTTTTTATGCCACTACCAGGCTGTTTTCAGTACTGTAGCTCTGTAGCAGAGTTTGAAGTCAGGAATTGTGATGCT
The DNA here is from genome assembly GCA_001685075.1 of Bramus lutescens. Classification (NCBI taxonomy): domain Eukaryota; kingdom Metazoa; phylum Chordata; class Mammalia; order Rodentia; family Cricetidae; genus Bramus; species Bramus lutescens. The sequence continues at coordinate 55,215 of LOEQ01000910.1, read as the reverse complement.
TCCACAAGTTCCTTTATTGTACAGAATTGCTTTGGCTCTCCTAGGTTTTTAGCTCTTTGATATGAAGTTGAGTATTCAATACTTCGATATGAAGTTCTTTTGAGGTATGTAAAGAATTTTTCTGGGATTTTGATGGGCATTGCTTTGAATCTGTAGATTGCTTTTGGTAAGATTTCCATTCTTACTAAGTTAATTCTACCTATCCAAGAGCATGGGAGATCTTTCCATTTTCTGGTGTCTTCNTAGATCCATGTATATCTCTCTTAGGGTCCTCTTTGTTGTCTAGGTTCTCTGGGATTATGAATTATAGGCTGGTTTTTCTTTGTTTTATATCTAAAAGCCACTTATGTGTGAGTATATAATGTATTTGTCTTTCTGGGTCTGGGTTACCTCACTCAATATGATGTTTTCTAGATCTATCTATTTGCCTGCAAATTTCAAGATGTCATCATTTTTCCCCCACTATATAGTACTCCATTGTGTAAATGTTTGCAGGTGTGTGGATTGATATCTGGTTCTTTGATTCAGTTCTGTTGGTCTTCCTGTCTGTTTTTATGCCACTACCAGGCTGTTTTCAGTACTGTAGCTCTGTAGCAGAGTTTGAAGTCAGGAATTGTGATGCTTCCACAAGTTCCTTTATTGTACAGAATTGCTTTGGCTCTCCTAGGTTTTTAGCTCTTTGATATGAAGTTGAGTATTCAATACTTCGATATGAAGTTCTTTTGAGGTATGTAAAGAATTTTTCTGGGATTTTGATGGGCATTGCTTTGAATCTGTAGATTGCTTTTGGTAAGATTTCCATTCTTACTAAGTTAATTCTACCTATCCAAGAGCATGGGAGATCTTTCCATTTTCTGGTGTCTTCTTCAATTTCATTCTTCAAAGATTTAAAGTTCTTGTCACACAGGTCTTTCACTTGTTTGTTTAGAGTTACTCTCAGTCATTTTATGCTATTTTCGGCTCTTGTGAAGGGCGATGTTTCTCTGATTTCTTTCTCAGCCCATTTATCATCTTAATAAAGGAGAGTTATTGATTGTTTCAGTTAATCTTGTATCCTGTTACATTACTTAAAGTGTTTATGAGTTGTAGACGTTCCTTGGTAGAATTTTTGGGGTCGCTTATGTAAACTATCATACTATCAGCAAACAGTGAGAGTTGACTTTTTCTTTTCCAATTTGTATCCTGTTGAGCTCCTTTTGTCAGATTGCTCTAGCTAGAACCTCAAGTACTATACTGAATAGATATGGAAAGAGTGGACAATACTGTCTTGTTCTTGATTTCAGTGGGATCACTTTGAGTTTCTCTCCATTGGTTTGATGATGGCTGTTGGCTTGCTGTATATTGCCTTTATTATGTTTAGGCAAGTTCTTTGTATCCCTGCTTTTTCCAAGACCTTTATCATGAAGGGATGTTGCATTGTGTCAAAGACTTTTTCAGCATCTGATGAGATGATCATGTTTTTTTTTCCAGTTTGTTTATATGATGGATTACATTGACAGATTTTTATATGTTAAACCATTCCTGCATTTCTGGGATGAAGCTGACTTGATCATTGTGGATAATTTTTCTGATGTGTTCTTGGATTCAGTTTGCCAGTATTTTGTTGAGCATTTTTGTATCAATGTTCAGGAGTGAGATTGGTCTGTAAATGTCTTTCTTAGTAATGCCTTTCTGTAGTTTGGGTATCAGAATAATTGTAGCCTCATAAAAAGAGTTTGGCAATGTTCTTCTGTTTCTATTATGTGGAACAATTCATAAAAAAGGTTTGGCAATGTTCTTCTGTTTCTATTTTGTGGAACAATTAGAGGAGTATTGGTATTTGTTCTACTTTGAAAATCTTGTGGAATCTTGCATTGCAGCCATTTGGCCCTGGGCTTTATCTAGTTTGGAGACTTTTGATGACTGTTTCTATTTATTTAGCAATTATATGTCTAATTAATTTGCTTATCTGGTCTTGATTTAATTTTGGTAAGTGAAATTTATCCAGAAAATTGTCCATTTCCTTTAAGTTTTCCAATTTTGTGGAGTACAGGTTTTTGAAGTATGACCTGATCATTCTCTGAATTTCCTCCATGTCTGTTGTTATGTCCCCCTTTTCATTTCTGATTTTGTTAATTTGGATATTCTCTCTTTACCTTTTGGTTAGTTTGGATAAAGGTTTGTCTATTTTATTGATTTTCTCAAAGAAGAACCAACTCTTTGTCTCATTGATTCTTTTGTATTGTTTTCTTTGCTTCTATTTTTGTTGATTTCAGTGCTCAATTTGATTATTTCCTGACAGCCTATCCTCCTAGGTGAATTTTCTTCCTTTTGTTTTAGTATTTTCAGGTGTTCTGTTAACTCACTAGTGTGGGATTTTCTAGCTTCTTTATATAAGCATTTAGTGCTATGAACTTTCCTCTTAACACTGCTTTCATTGTGTCTCATAATTTTGGTATGTTGTGTTATCATTTTAATTGAATTTTAGGAAGTCTTTAATTGCTCTCCTTATTTCTTCCTTGACCCATTGGTTATTCAGGTGGGCATTGTTTAATTTCCATGCATTTGTGTGCTTTCTGAAATAAGTGTTCCTGCTGATTTCTAATTTTACGTCATGGTGATCCAATAAGATACATGGGGTTATTCCAATTTTTTTTGTATCTGTTGAGGTTTGCTTTGTTACCTAGTCTGTGATCAATTTTTGAGAAGGTTCTATGAGGTGTTGAGAAGAAGATATATTCTTTTATGTTTTGGATGGAATGTTCTATAGATTTCTGTTAAGTCCATTTGAGTCATAATATCTGTTAGTTCTCTTATTATCTGTTAAGTTTCTTTCTGGCAGTCCTGTTCAATGGTGAGAATGGGTATTGAAGTCTACTATTAGTGTATGGGGTTTAATGTGTGATTTGAGCCTTAGTAGTGTTTCTTTTACATATAAGGGTACCCTTGAATTTGGGGCACAGATGTTCATTCAGTATTGATATTTCCTCTTGATGGATTTTCTTCCCGTGACTGATATGAAATGTGCTTCTTTGTCTGTTTTTATTGATTTTAGTTTGAAGCATTTTTTTTAGATATTAGAATAGCTATAACAGTTTGTTTCTTAGGTCAATTTGATTGGAAATTTTTTTCTCCATTCTTTACTCTGAGGTGATGTGTGTTTTTGAAGTTGTGATGTGTTTCTTGTATGCAGCACAAAAATGGATTCGTATCCAATCTATTAGCCCGTGTCTCTTTATAGGTGAGTTGAGACCATTTATATTAAGGGATATTAATGACCAATGATTGCTAGCTCCTGTTATTTTTGTTTTCGTTGTTGATGATGTTTGCGTGTGTGTTTCCCTTCTTTGGGATTTGCTGCTGCGAGATCATCTGCTATCTGTGTTTTTGTAAATGTAACTAACCTCCTTGGGTTGGAGTTTTCCTTCTAGTATTTTGTGTATTGCTGGGTTTGTGGCTAGGTATTGGTTTCATCTGGTTCTGTCATGGATTATCTTGTTCTGTCCATCTATGTTGATTGAAAGTTTTCCTGGGTATAGTAATCTGTGCTGGCATCCATGGTCTCTTAATATCTGCATTGCACTTGAACAGGACCTTCTGGCTTTCACTGTTTCCACTGAGAAGTCAGTTGTAATTCTGATAGGTCAGCCTTTTTATGTTCATTGGCATTTTTCTTTAGCAGCTCTTAATACTCTTTTTTTTATTCTGTATGTTCAGTGTCTTGATTATCATGGTGATGAAGGGACTTTTGGGGGATGGGTGGTGCCTTGTAAGCTTCTTGTATCTTCATGTGCATATCTTTCTTTAGGTTGGAAAAGTTTTCTTCTATGATTTTGTTGAATATATTTTCTGTGCCTGTGAGTTGGACTTCTGTCCCTATTATTGTTAGGTTTGGTCTTTTCATGGTATCCCCTATTTCCTGTATATTTTGTGTTAAGCGTTTGTTATATTTAATGTTTACTTTGACCGATGAGTCTATTTCCTCTGTTGTATCTTCAGCACTTCAGAGTTTCTCTGCTATTTCTTGTATTCTGATGTTTATACTTGCATTTCTGGTTCCTGATCATTTTCCCATATTTTCCATTTCCATAATTCCCTCAGTTTTATGTTTTCTTTTTGTCTCTAGTTCGGTTTTTAAGTCTTGAATTGTTTCTTTCGTCTGTTTGATTGCTTTTTCTTGGTTTTCTTTAAGGGATTTGTTGTTTTCTTCTAATTTTTGTTTGTCTTTTCCTCCATTTCTTTAAGGGAATTTTTCATTTCCTCTTTAAGGGCCTCAAACTTTCTTCTAAAGTTATCTTTTAGGTAATTTTCTTTTGCTTCATCTATATTTGGGTGTTCAAATCTTGCTGTTGTAGGGCCACTTGTTTTTGTTGGTGTTGTGTTACTCTTTGTGGTGTTGAGTGTGTTCTTACTTTGTCTACCCATCTATTCCTCTGATTGATGTAGTTGGAGCTGTGTCTCTGGTGATCAGTCTTCCAGGTGCCAGTGGATCCAAGGCCCAGATGGTTCCTTTTTGTGGTACAGTTGGGGCCACAGTTCTAGTCACCCTGGAGGTCACTTGGCATACCTGGAGGTTGCTTGGTGCTCATGGGTCACTCTGCAATCCTGGTGGTCATTCAGACCTGCTCTCACAGATGTCACTTGCTTGGGCCTGCTTCTGCTGATGTCACTAGCTCAAGCCCAATCTTGTGGAGGTGGCTGGCTCAGACCTGCTTCTTAGAGGTTTTTGTCTTGGGTCTTCTCCTGCAGAGGTCACTGGCTTGGGCCTGTTCCCATGGATATCCCTGACTCAGGCCTGCCCCTGCTCTCCAGGGACCGAACCCAGGTCTCCCACAGAAGTCTCTGGCTTGGGCCTGCTCCCTTGGTGGTTGCTCCCTCATACCTGCTCCTACAGGGGTCACTTGCTCTGGTCTGCTCTGGCAGAGGTTGTTTGTTTGGACCTGCTCTTATTGGGGTTGCTGGCTCAGACCTGGTTCCAAGGAGGTGACTGACTTGGACCTGCTCCCAGAAAAGTCACTGGCTCAAGCCTGCTCCTAAAGAGGTCATATGATTGGGCTGCTCTGACAGAGGTCGCTGGTTCAAGCCTGCTTCCACAGAGGCTTCTTGCTGGTGCCTGCTCCTGCTGAGGGTGCTGGTTCAGGCCTGGTCCTACAGAGGTGGCTGGCTTTGGCAAGGTGCTATTTTTTATGGTCTTGAAATGTTGAAGAGATGGGAGGAGTGCATGTGGGGATCTCTGCCTAGTTCCACCTTTTATGGCAATTGCATAATTGTCAAATTGTATAATGAGTTACATCAGCATGGCTTAGGAGTACACATACAATTGCTTTGAAATGCAGAATGGATGCAGTAGAGGCAGTATTCTCTTAGATTTGCCCTTTCTATTGGAATAACGTTAATGGATAGTCATATGTTGTTTCTGTGTATGCCCTGGGACTTAGCATTTGACAATCATTTTAAAGATCTGGGGGGAGCAGTCAGGGAACCAATTTTCTTTCTAATTGTATTAAAGGTTTGGACAGTTGTCTTTCTGTACGTAATATAAAAGGGGGTTGTATAATGAGGGAGTTGGCCATCGTCCCTAATCCCCAGATTCCTCTCTTAAAACTCACATTTCCATAGTTCCCATCAATGCCACCCTGGGAACCAAACCCTCAAACACTCAGACCTTTAGAGGAACACTCCTATCACAACCAAACCATTGCATCAAAGGTTAATGTATAGTTTAGACATTATAAAATATATATCATATCTACATTTAGACATTATATACGATACATATCACATGAATGAAATACATACATACACATATGTGTATATCATATACCTATGTCATAGCACACAATTCTTGGACAAGAGGTACTCATAACCATCCACCCCACTCATCTTTACAATCACTCTGTAGAATGCACACTGTGAATACATTCTCATTAGAGGAGACACAGAGAGGCCCTTGGAAATTTAGTAAGCACATAACATATTATCTAATGGTGTATGTAGAAGTTTTTTGAGTCTTGATGGGATTAGGTTAAAACTAATAGAAAGCAGGAGAGTATGTATGCATATGAGTGAAAGAGAGCCCCCACTCCCCATGTTTCCTTTCTTTTCTGTCCTCCGTTCACGAGGATGAGTGAGGTTGGTATGTCAGGTCTTTCAAATTAGCCTCCGCCTGTAGTTAATCCTGGCTGCACAGTCTTCTTCAGTGGCTGAGAGCACTGGTTGAAGATGTCACGCAGTCCGGTCCATTTTTTCAGTTGGGTAGGAAAGGGGCTGTTACAGGGGCTCTGTTATAAACAGGCAAGTTGGGAGTGTTGCCTGACTATCCCTCCCTCAGGGCAGTCCACAAAACAGAAGTGACCCTTGCACATTGCCTACTTAGATGCTACTTCTTGCTGGGGAGGAAGAGAAGGACGTGGTTAGGATGGCTATTGGTTGTGGAGTTAGAGACACAATTTCACTGTGAAACCTTTCCAATGATATGGCAGCCAAAATTTCAAAGTATCCCCAGAGAATGTACTTTCATTACTTATACTGATGTCAGTAGGAACTAGGCAGTTATAGCCTCTGGAAGTTTGCTGGGCAATTCCTGTTTCAGCCATTAGATATTATTTGCTTCACAGTCTTTCCCTTGCTCCATACCCAATAGAATAATCTCAAATACACACTGTTAAGATAAGTGCAGAAAAGTAGTCATGAAGAGCAGCTACTAGTGATGAGCTGTCTGCATGAGGACACAGACAAAGCTCTCTTGGTGGCAGACAGGTCAACGGAGGCAATTCACTGGGGTTTTCTTGCTGATGTCCGTTGTAAAGTTGGAGTCTCCCCCTGAATAAAACTCTGACAAATATTATAAAAACATATTCAAAAGCATCAAATTAAAAACATACCAATGATGCATAGAGCACCTTCAAACAAGTGCAAAATGATAAGTTAATTTTGTGCTTTTGGAGGCTTAAATATGAAAGGTAAAAAAAGTAGCTCAAATAAAAGAACCCACACTGGCCTCAAAGTTCTCTAAATGTCTTTTAGCTCTGTTTCTTCCCATGATATAACCACATATTGACTGTAGTTACCTTTGATTATATTATGTTCTAGAGAGCTTAAGAAATATCATCATTACAAATTTTAATAATATTCATCATGTTCATGTGGTTGAACAGAGGAAGATGATACCAAAGTACAGCCAGAACACTAATTAAAATGATCATTTTCATGCTGCATATGCCAATTTCATATTCCACAAGAAGGCTAAATGTTGCATCAGTTCCCCCAGGGTTCCTGTTTAGTCCTAACTGAATCCTACTTCTGGACTCCGTGAGGTTATATAGAGAACCAGGTTACCCCAGACTCATCATTTAGGATATCCATATCCCTTGACTCTTGCTTTTTTTTAATTTAATTTTTGTTGAAAATAGATTTTATTTATACAATATATGCTGATTATGGCTTCCCCTTCCCCATCTTCTCTGAAATCTTCCCCACCTCCCTTCCCACCAGAATCCATACCCTTTTTGTCTCTCATTAGAAAACAGACATCTAAAGAATAATTATAAAACGAGATTAGATAAAATAACAAGGAAACCCATAATAGGGCAAAACTAACAAGCAGAAGACAAAGAGTCAAAGGAAAATTATAAGAAACAGATATAGACACAGAAACACATACATTCGTACATAGAAGAATCCCATTTAAAAAAGCTCACCAACCTAGAAACCCTAATGTATATGCAAAGGACCCCTAAAGTGGGAAAAACAATGCCCTGACAAAACATTATGAGGCAAAGTATCTCCACTAGATTCCTCTTGTGTTGGTCATCTATTTCTGGGCATGGGGCCTGCACTTTGGAGTGGTTTGAATCCCCAGTGAGACTCCATTGGAGAGAACCATTTTTTTAATTCACATCTTGACTCTTTCCTTTATGCTCCTGTATTCTTCCACTTGCAAATTCTGTTTAGTAATTTAGTTACTTAGCAACTAAGCAACTAGCTCCCAGCTCCTTCCTGGTTGACAATAGTGGCACATTAAAGCTACTGTTTCTCATGTTTCCTCCAGGACAGAAGCTGGGCTCTAGAGAGAACTCAAGGCTGCCATCAGCAATGCTCCTTGCCCTTGTACTGCTTCTTTGTTCTTGGGAGTACTCTTAATGACTATTTTATGTTCAGACATTTGTGAGACCCGAGATGTTGGGAATTCTGTTTTTGCTCATGCTTCTTTCTCTTGAGTCTGAACCATCCCTCAGGCTCCTTTACCGAATGAATGAGGTTGAGGAACACTGTTGAGGCCTTGCTGGAAGCTTCTGCTGCCTTTCTCTTCAGATGTTTGCTGTTGGGAAGCTGGCTGAACCATGGAAGTAGATGCAAGATGTATGCAGGTGTTGTAGACAAAAGCTAGAGAGAGCCCCTGCCATTGGTGTGTACCCACTGCCAGCCGTGAGCACCACTGCCAACAGTGAGCACCTGCTGCCAGCCATCCAGGATGTTCTAGCTTAGTCCTGCATCAACGGGAAGAGGGCATCATTAATCTACAGAATTATGTGATACATGGGTTGGTGTTTCAGGCCATTGCATTTAATGGCACTTGACTCCTACAAATAGATTACATGAAAAGAAGTATGTGTTCAGTTTATGGACTGATATATTTTTGCCAAATTGACACAAACCCACAACCCAGGGTTATATGGGGGAAGAGAACCTTAGATGAGAAAATGCCTGCAACAAATTGGACTATAGGCAAGTTTAGGAGTGAATTTTCTTAAGTCATGCTTGACATGGGTGGGTACATGTCAAGGCAGTGCCACCCTGGGTGTATAAGAAGTCTAAGAAGGAGAGATTAATGTGGTGACTTGGAGTAGGAAGCCAGTAAGCAGAGTTCCTCCATAGCCTTTGCTCTAGTTCCTGCTTTGAGTTCCTGCCCCAAATTACCTCAATGACTAATTATGGTCAGGACTCGTAAGTTAAACAATAAACCCTTTTATCCCTAAGGGGCTTTTGGTTGTGGTGTTTATCATAGCAACAGAAAGCAAACTAAGATAGTATGGTTGAAGGAACTGACAGTGTCAAAATGAGGTGGCGGGGAGGCAGTGGCTGTCAGCGTGGTCCTTCCTGTGTGAATGGTCTCTTTCTCTTTGTTGCTGTGTCTGTTAGATAAGATCCTGATATCCCTTCCCGTTGAGAGTCACTAACTAATGATTTACCTCTCTTACTTCCTCTCACTAGAGGTTCCATACTAAACGCTCTTGATTTTTCCCAGGCCAGGGCACGAAGCCTCCCGCATTCTGTTCTGTTTCTAGATTTTTCACTGGGGCTGGTTGGCCAAAACTCTCAATAAGGGTTTCCTCATCAGGCATGCTCTTTTAAATATAAGAGGCCTTCAGGGAACTGGCAAAGGTGGCTATAGTGGAACTGGACTTGATATTCATGATCTTCAGCTCTTGCATTTTTCATGTCTTCCTGCTTCATCAGAGTCTCTTTTGACTATACTATACAGAAATAAACACGAAAGTCTGGGTGCTCATTTCCCTACTAGCCTAACGCCTTCTAGAGGGTTCTAGTCAGCCCCGAAGTATTCATTTCTGCCTCTAGCTTTTTGACAAAAATCATAATCCTTACCAAATGAACTGAACTCACCTTGCAGGCAGAACCTTGAAGACTATGACCAACTGATTGATTGGTTCCAGATTCAGTTAACAGGAGCCTGGCCATGCTGTATCTTCTAACCCATGTCCACACCACTAGCTCACTAACCTGTACTGGTTAGTTTGTATTAGCATCTACCTCCCATACCTCATACTAGGAGATACTTATTTTCAAATATATTTTGAACAGTGGAGTTTTCGTTTGCAAATCTGAGAATTACATAGAGGTAGATGTATTTCTGTTAACTGTCCTATTTCTTTTAATGTCAGTGTGGAACCTCCAATAATTTTTTTGGCAGTTCCACGCCGTTCATCCAGGGTTATTACATTGTTTTATAGAAACTGGTTTCTAACGCTGTTACTTTGCAAAGGCCGAATGTGCCTAAATTGAAAATAAAGTATCCTCACAAATTTGTATTGCTTGGTTTCTAGTTAGTACTGATACTGCTTCACTATTCTCTAGGACCCCAGATCCAAGGCTGCCACTTCCTAATGTTCTCTCTGTGCCCATCTCAAATCAGTGTCTGTCACTCTTCCATCGAGACTTGGGTTTTATAGCATTGCTTTGCTGGGTATGCAAAACAAAATGATCCATCTAGGTTGGGAAACCCTCACTCTTTCTAATCATTTCTTCTTGTCCTAGAGCAATCCATCTTTCAGTTTTTATGCAGACTCCATCCCATATTTGCTCACTGGCAATTCAATGTCTTTATTGTATCTGTTGGTTATGAACAATACACCAAAGGAAATTATGGGCAAACAGAGCTTGTTTGGTCAAACGTCCTCTTGACTTTCAGCAAAGCACTGAAAAAATGTTGAGCACGGCTCAAATGTGCTGGGCCTCCCCTTCATAGTCTTGTTCTCCATCTGCACTGTACACTGGAGGATGATTTTAAGGACCAAAACAAGGGGCACCAATCTCCCTGATTGGCAGGGAAAATAAGTAGGCCCTGTTGTTCATGCCTCTTGTTCCCTTTCATCATTTCTTCATCTGTCAAAAGTCATAGATGCTGAAATGATGCTCTCCCAGAGAGTGGGTATAGTAGTGTCTGTCCCTTGTGTTTTTCTCTATTTGTAGTTGTAGGCTGCTTGGTTTTTTTTTTTCCCAGCCGCCCAGACTCTCGAAATAATCACACAGAATCTATATTATTTAAATCACTGCTTGGCTAATCACTTAAGCATATTGCTAGCTAGCTCTTTTATATCTGGTTTACCCATTCCTATTAGTTTATATTTTACCATGAGAGTCAGTGGCCTACTACATCGTCCCAGTGAATCTGTGCCTGGCAGGGCTACATGGTTTCTCACGACTCTGTCTTCTTTCTCCTGGCATTCAGTTTAGTTTTCTGTGCCTACCTCTACTTTGCCCTATCACAAGCCAAGGCAGCTTTTTCATTAGCCAATAAAAGCAGCACATATACAGAACGACCTCCCACACCATCTATTGGAAAGCTTTGTTTTACTTTCTTTTCCCCTGGGATTTCACGGTCTTCTTCCCACAGTCTGCATATCAATCCTTTTAAAATTTAGTTTTGTATGTAAGACCTTTTTAACAACTTTTAAGTAGTTTTATTTCAACACATCTTATATATGCTGCAGACAGCTTTCATCATCTATTGCAGAAGCTAGGCAATTTTTATCATAATAAATACAATTGATAGAGGAGAACGATTTGCTCAACATACCTATGTATGAAACAAAAACAAATTACACAGCTTTTGTATGTGTGTGTGTGCTTATCAACTCATGGGTAACCCAGTCCAGTCCCTTAATTTCCAGGTTTCCTTAAAATTCACAGTACACCCATAAAAGAGATTTAAGCTTTATGGAATCCTAACTTCCCTGGAATTATTATTGATTACTTTTTATAAATGTTTTCTTAAATGTTTTACTCCTTTGATGAGTTCCTGTAGTTCACAGACATTTTATCAGAAAAGATTATGTCTGAGTTTGGGATGATGCTATACTATAAATTTCTTGCTATGCAAGCATGAGAAACTTATTTTGGATCTCCAGCACCTGTAGATGTGTTGGTGTGTGTCTGTCATCTGAAGGCTTAGAAATAAACATAGGCAATATCCTGGAACACATGGGCCAGCTTGTCAACCTAACCAGTTCAATGAGAGACTGCATTTCAAGAAAATAAGATGGAAAAAAGACAGAAAGACAGTGAGTATCAACCTCTATTTCTTCACAAGTACTTAAAAATGAGCTCCTACACTGACACACACACACACGCTCACACACACACATACATGCACGCACGCACGCACACACACATGCACACACGACAACAAAAATAAATAAAAGAAAAAGATACGGACTTTTGTGTGTATGGGTGTGTCTGTGTCTGTATGTGTATGGAAAATGAAACTTCAGTTACTATTATCATCTTCAATTAATATTAATACTAATTTTTGATTTTGGTAATTTGTCAGATTTGCATTCTTTTCCCTCATTTGGAATAGGAGATTTTGGAAACCCTAAAGAAATGCAATTTGATGACTTGAAATCTTTTTATAGCACTCTGAATTCTTTGTGTGACTTGATAGTTATTTTTAAATATAAAGAATTATATTATCATTGCACATATAAAAAAGACTTTTGGCTTCAAGTAACCATTTCCACAAATAATCTCCAAGTTAGGGCCTTTTAACAAAATGGTAGATAGGAATGGAAGAATTTTAGGTTCCTTTAAAACTGCATCTTTTTGTCTTGTGCTCTTCTATTATTATGCAGGCTGGATGTAGATGTCCTTAAAGAAAATTGAGTCAATGGTACAGTGAAAGAAGCCAGTCTTCACAATTTCCTGCATTAGGATGGTAGCAAGTGACTTAGTTCCCTAGCCTAAGAATCTCCCTTACTTTTTCCTCTGCTCCTCTTTGCCCTCAAGCTGTGAGAACCCTCTATGTCATGGATTTGTTTCTCAGGATGTCAGCAATCAGAGTTGTTGAGGACCTTTAAGGCAGTGGTTCTCAGCCTATGAGTCATGACCCATCTGGAGGCGGAATGGCCCTTCCACAGGGTTTGCCCATGATCATTGGAAATCATAGATAATTTACATTATGATCCAGAACTGTAGCAAAATTACAGTTATGAAGTAGCAATGAAATATAATTTTGTGGTTGTGAGTCACCACACCATGAGGAAATGTATTAAAGGGTCACACCATTAGAAAGGTTCAGAATCGCTCCTTAAAGAAAACCTTTATGTCACTGGGTTCTGTGTGCTCTCCAGGGGTATTGTTGCTCTCTACCCAATCCCCTTGCCTTGGTTCCAGTTTGAGATGCTGTTTTAGGCTCATATACTTGCTACGATCTTCTGCCCTCTGCCACCCTTATTAGAGACTCAAACAATGTGAGCACTTGATTGTAAATTTTAAACCTCTGTAGCTCTCACATAAATACTCCTTTAATTCTTTTTAAAATAAATTGCCTCAGTTATTTCATTGTAGTAATAATAATGCTGGCAGAAAATAGACCCCCACATCCTTGTATCAAATAAATTGTGCAGACTTTGGTTTGAATATAAAAATGATTATTTTGGGAATACCTATCAAAAGGTCTGTCATAAACAAGAAGTCTGGATGAAACTTGTTATTATTACTATCCTGTGAAATAGTAATATCATTGACTGAAAATGCCTTCCATGGAGTCTTTTAATTAATCTTTAATATATGTAGAATTAAACTATGGTCTTTTCTGTAAACTTTTGATCTTCTTGAGGGATTCCGAAGAGAATAGTCTTGTTAAATTAGTGGGACATACAATAGTATAAGGAACCAATCAAGAGCAACTGTGGTTTGCTTCAACTTACAGCTTGTCTGTCATGCCAATTGTACCTTCCTTTTGGCACTGTCTCGAGAAGCATGGTGTGGCAGCATCTTGTGCTCAGTGTCCAGTCACAGTCTAGTATTTGTGTAACTCTGTTGTGCTGACTGACCTGTTGACACTCCAGTCTCATGATGGTGCCATTAGTGACTTTTTCTTAGTTTCTCCACATTCTATATTTCTTCTTTAACATGAGCCTCTAGTTCAGATTTAATAATATGCTAGATCATGATTCTCAATATCAAGATTAGCTCTCAAGGTGTTACTATTTATAGTAATTATTCTTTGCATCTTTGAGTCTAACCTTTTACATTGGCTTTTACTTATCTCTTCTGGATTGTCTCATTATAGCTAATCAGTCTCAGAAAAAGGAAGAAAACCACAGGGTACTAAAATTTAGACTTCTTAGCCTTCTAATCAACTTTAAGATTTATACTGACACATATATTTATACTATATCATTATACCTACATGTAATATTAGACTTGTTCTATATGACTTATTTAATCAAACACAATATTTTTATTCTTCAAACTATGATGCTCAGTTGTTGAAGTTTTCAAGTCTTTTTTCAGTGAGCCTATCATCTGTGTTTTAACGTTGATTTCAATCATGTTCACTGGTATCTATTTTCACTGAGTAGTTTCTATAACCCTCTTCCTGCATGCAGTGTCTTTTTTTTTTAATTTTTCTGAAGAGACTTTTTTTTATTAAAAATTTCCACCTCCTCCCATTTCCCTCCCATCTCCCCCAAT
>LOEQ01000910.1:0-14433 GCA_001685075.1 Bramus lutescens | reverse complement strand
CCTTTGGAAGAGCAGGCAATGCTCTTAACCTCTGAGCCATCTCTCCATCCCCCTATTTCATGGATTTTTGCAAGTCAAATCTACCCCTTACAAATAACATTAAGTTTATTCATCTGGGAGTATGCTATTTCTCCCTCACTTCTGTATTGTTCCTCAGGATTCTGGGGACGTGGCTTTCTGTTGGCACTGTAAACACACTTCTCCTGCATGCTCTCTTTGAGATTGGATATGTCCTTATTCTTGTTTCTCTATGGGCAAGATATTCCCCCCCCCTTGGATTTCTAGCATTATATTTCTTTTTAAAACTTCCTTCTGTTTAAAATGATATAGTAGCATTTCCATTAAAATGCTTTCTGAGCTTCTCAGATTCATGATTTGGCATGTGCCAGTAGCTTGAAATAGGTTTTCTGTCATTTTTTCAAATTTTATGATTACTTTCTTCTTGCATACACAATGTAAACAAAATCTGATAAGCAAATTCTTATGTAGGAGGTTTTAGAAGTTCTAATGTTTTTCACTTTGCTTTTTTACATTTGTTGTGTATATGGGTAGGTGAGAAAACATATATATGATTCCTAGAGATTGGTGTCAGGTCGTCAGACTTGATGACAAGCTCCTTTACCCACTGAGAAATCTTAATGGCTCCACTTTTCTTCTAAAGATTGACATAAAACTAGGTTTGCCAATTCTTTCTTGCTAAGATTGCATTTATTTTTAAGCGGAATATTTCACACAGACTTTTTAAAAGATATTTTATGTGCGTAAATGTTTTGCTTGCATTTATGTATATACACTATGTATGTGCCTGGTGTTCACAGAGGCTAAAAGCATTTGAACCCCTGGAACTGAGTTACAGACAATTGTGAGTCCTGCAGTGCGTGCTGGGAATTGAATCGGGGTCTTCCAGAAAAGCAACCAGTGCTCTTAACCACTGAGTCATCTCTCCAGCTTCTCACATAGGTTTTTGCTTTTGTTGCAATTTACACGGTTTTTTTCAGATAAAGTAAATTCTCCCTTGGCCAAAGAGTAGGAAAAGGAAGCAAGGCACACGCATCAGCTCCTCTGTATTTGTTCTTATTGACATTTCCTTCCTCGGTTAGATTTGTTTGGCAAAGAGCAGTTGGTTCTCTGTAGCTTCTCACAATAGGTGGTATTAGTGGCTGTGCATCTGACTGAAGACAGTCATTAATGCAGAGTCTCTCAGCTAGACTACGTGCACCCAAAGAGAATGTATGGTGCTCAGCTATAAATAGGACATTTATATTATACCCATCTCTGAAGCTCAGGGATCATTGTGAAGAGGGGACAGAAAAATTGTAAGGGCTCAATGTGGAAGATGTCTGTAGCGAAAGATAATTTACTGGACATGACAGGACTATTGGCCCTGAACTCACAGAGGCTGTGACTGAATGTGTAAGAACCCTGGAAGAGGAAGCAGCATAAACTCCCAGCATGGCCTAGGAAGGGTCTCATGAAGTTATGCTTCATGCTTCAGTAGATAATGTCCCTTTACCCTTGGACTTATAGGCAACATTAAGTGAACCCTTGGTGAGAGAGAGAGAGAGAGAACACATGGAGTTGAGAGGGAAATTGGTAAAGACGGGAGGAAGGAGAGGGATTGAGGGAAGTAAGGAGTGGATTTTTATCAAAATACATTATTACATTATTATAAGTATGAAATTTGAAGAAAATTAAAATAAGAAAAAACTAAAAACTAAGTAGGTCTGATAAAACGGTTTTAAGACTTCATACTTATTCCCTCCACAGCACTAAGGGATAATTCTTTTGAATTTTATCAGTTAAATATGTGACAGTGGTATTCTATGCCTAAATCTCTCTCTCTCTCTCTCTCTCTCTCTCTATANTATATATATATATATATATTTCCTGATTGCTCTGCAGTCCAAGAGAATTTTGAATTTTGTTTCAAAGTTATTGTCCATATACATTTTGTCTTCTGAAGATAGATGCTTAAAAGAAATCCTGCACTAGCTCAAAATTGAGTATAATAGAGGGTTATTTAGGGGTAGACTCACAGATTACAGTCCTCTGCTAGAGTGGGGACCGAATCCCACTGCTGGAAGAGAGGCAGGACGGACGCTTTACATAGACATATATAGTATAAGAGGCCATGCCCAAGTGGACGGGTAACTTAAAGGCTACTGGCTGAAGGAATTCCTTCAGCAATTTTCTGTGAATTTGATCATTACTAACTTTTAAATATCTTTTAATGTTGTAGGTATGAACATTTTTTATGTTTCAGGTTTTTTATGTATGACATTTGTTGTGGTATGTGTTTCAATTCTTTCCATTTTACTTTCTTTAGTTTCATTGTTTTCTTCAAAATCAAACTTTTTCCACAAGTTTTCTAAAAATTATACGGCAAGTTACTTTTTACTGAGACAAGCAGTATCTTAGACCTTGCATTTAAGATCCAGTACCTGTTTGATATTTACTTCTTGAAAATATTTTTGGAATATCCTATCTAACCTGCAAGGTACTCTGGATCATGTATTCAGTAACAGCAGTGAAGAGTTTATGCCGGTCTTACCATTCTTTTCCTTAATGGTCACATGATACAAAATGGAATAGTGTGTGTGTATGTTGTTCTCTTTAATCAACACACATTTAGTGAGGACCTCTACTTTGCTGTGTACTACAATGAACTTGAATATGTAGATGAAGTCAATAAATCAAATATCAAGTAGGAAAGGTATTTATTAAAATAAAATGTGACTCAAAGGGAATAAGTTTTTATATTGGTCATTTCTGTTTTAGATTGCCCCCAAGAAAAAAAAAGACTGATTATGGAATGAAAACAAAAAAAGATTTTTTTAGATTTATTTTATGTGTATGTGTATGGACTTGAGTGTTTGTATGTGCACAATGCACATGCAGGTGACCATGACAGCCAGAAGGGGCATAGGATTCCGTGGAACTAGAATTACAGCCAATTGTGAATCACCTGATATGGGTACTGGGAACTGAACCCAGGTCCTCTGCAAGAGCAACAAGGGTTCTAAACTATTGTGTTCTCTCTCCAACCCCCATAATCCTCTTACAATTTTATTGAATAATAACTTATTTCTGGAGTTTCTATTTCATCACACACACACACACACACACACACACTCACATACACATACATGTTGACTATCCCATATCAAAAATCTTGAGATGAGAAGTGTTTCAGATTCTAGAATATTTCATAACTGATGAGATATATTGGGGGTAGAACTCATGTATAAATATGAAGTCAGTTTGTTTCATCTATACCTTAAATACAGTTGCAAAATAATTTTTTATAAAACATTTTGAGCGATCTTACTCCTGAAGCCAAGTTCACATGCACTGACCCATCAGACAGCATGGGTGTCCCTCCGCTAGTGTGTATAATCTGTTGCTGTTGTCATCACCACCATCCTAACTTCGAATTCACATGGTAGCAGTAAAGCAATGACCTCTTAACACTTGTTCTCCTGTAAGTAGTCGGTAATAACTCTACAGCATAGTATTAACAGAGTGATTGAAATGTGGCCTCACTGAACACACGGCACAGCAGCAGGGACAGATTGCCTTCACAAGCTGTTGCACCATGGATAGAAACAAAGGTGGCTTTTGGCCTTTACATATGGGTGCTGTGCATTGATTAAAAGGCTAGTGTGCATCCCTTATACTTTATTTCTAGGTGAGAGCAAACACCAGAAGTAAGGGAGGGAGAAGGGAGAGGGTCCTCTAGAGATGAGAAAATTTGCTATTCAATGGCATTTTAATGTTTCTAGTAGGCCTCTCCCATACTAAAGTGGTTTGATTTGGGAAGTCTTTTAGTGTGTTTGATAGGATTTTTTTCATTGTGCTCGGAATGCTCACTGCTCTAGTTCTTCACATTTTCTGCCTTGTTAACATCATCTTCAGCATCAGTATCATCATGGCCACTTGATTCTGAGTCATTTTGGCTACTCCATCATCACTCAATGAGCCAACAGTGATATTACTTTAACTGATATTTTAAAAAGTTCAATATCTATTTTCTCTAGTCTATCTATGTACCATAAGGTATAATTTTGACTATATGAGGTGGTCAAGTGGTATTTTTATTACTTCTGATATTCAGAATCCCCTGAAGCCATCACCTCTCATATAATCACCATACAGTCTCTGACCACATGAGGAACCTCATTTTGTTGTATTTCAGGCAACACCAATAGCATATGTGGCATCCTCAGACTAAGCCTTCTGAAAACTTGACATAAACAGTCCTCCGTTCATGACCGCTAGCATGCTATTCTCATATTTACCTTTCATTTGTCTAATTATATCCTGATTCCGAAGCTGAATTTGTTGTCACATTTTAGGTACATTACATGGCAGAAATACATATTTTTGTGAGAATTTAGCTGGAGATGAGCAGAGCAGCTGTCAAGGAATAACAAGATGGGCAGTCCTCAGCAAGCCCCACTTCCCTGTAGTGAACATGATCAACAGACACAAATGTTTATGGAATCAATCTGAAAAGATGTCCCTGAGAAGCCTGAGCGTTTTGTTAGCTTGGTGCTACCCTGGTAAGAAGTTCACTCCTTTAAGGCAGTAAGAACACTGGCTTTTGCTTATCACAGCAAATTTACCTTCATGAATGCCTGATGCTTTAGCTCAGCACAGCCCAGTGGCATTCTTGGTTTTCTTCATTCTTTTGGGTTGTCTCATTAACTGCACTCAGTGATGTTCTGAAGCAGTAAACCCAAAACTGCTGTCTCATCAGTGTTCTGGGCTTGCTCCGGCACTGGGTTTCCATCAGTAATGATATTGGCCGACTCATCAATGAATTTCCCCACTGCTTCACAATTGGAAAAAAGATTGATTACTGTTGAAATCTGTCAATATTTAGTAAATTTGTTCTCTTGATTTTCTGCAACTGACCTCTTGACTACTCAGTTTCCTTTATTTTCATTTCAGCATAGTAAATCATGACTTGTTTTAAGATTAGCCTATCATCGGGTAGCATGCTGATGACAATGCTGATGGATCCACTCTTTCAGTGTACAACAGAGAATTTCAGTTTAAGCTATAGGTAGGGCTCTTCTACTTTTCATTAAGTTTTGTTCATCATAGTTTATTCAGGCCCCAAAGTACTCATTCTGATTCCATGTTTGTGTCATTCTATGCTTAAATACTTGTTCTGTTTTCCCCGTGGTCCGATGTTCTGCACCACTGTCAAACAGAAATGTTGTTCCCATCTCTTCTCTTTTCATTTTTGTCAGGGTATTTGAGGCCATTTTTACATTTTCAATGTCTTGACAACATAGAAAAGATAATAAAAGCTCATCACAAAGTAAATGAAGAAAACCTTTAAAATAGAAAAACGAAAGAAACATTGCCATCATTATAATAAAAATGCATAGTTAATGACACACAGAAGTCTTGAGGTTATTATGGGGAAATTACCACTAATGCACTGAACCTAAGCAGGTGTCCATTACTTTCCTTTATAAATGCTTTGGAAATGGCATGCTTTCATGAGGATTCTGGACAAGCATGCAAAAGATGCATTGGTTCCGATGTGCCAAGAGGTTTTTTTGTTTTGTTTTTGTTTGCTTGTGTTTTGGTTTTGTTTTTCATGGAGGGATGCTGGGTACTAATTATTCACATTTCTACTGTGGCTTGTCACACAACATTGGGTATGGAAATTTCTACTTGCGGCATTGAATTTGTCTTCAAAACACTTCAGATTTGGGAGCATTTCAGATTTCAGAAATTCAGATTAGAGATGCTCAACATGTATGAGAACAAAAAACCTAAAAGTGGTTATCAAAGCTTAGATTTTACAGAAGCAGAAAAGGAAGATGAAAGCAAATTCAATCAGGCAGCTAAAAAGGGGGGGGCAAAATTAGAGCATAGGTCAATGGAATTGGAAACAGAAAAATCAATAGAGCTTTTTCAGTGAAATAAAAACTGGTTCTTTTAATACCAATAAAATGTATATTCTCTAGCGAAGTACACCATTAAAAAGACACAAATCACTCACATTATGAATGATTGGATATTAATATGGTCTTCCAAATCAATGGTAATAGAGATTACTATGAACAATAATATGCTCACAAATTTGATATGTGAAATTGGACTAATTACTTGTAAGATATTGGTCAGAACATCCTGGAAGTGTTGAAAAGAGCAAACAATAGCTCCTCAAAAAAATAATCAAGTTGGCCGGTGAACTGCAATAAGTTTTAAAGAAGCTGTGGTGTTTTTTACGCAGCTCTTAAAAGAAATCAAACCACAAAGGAACCTTTTCATATCTACCTATAGATCAGTGTAAGAGTATCCAGGGATAAACGTACAATAGAGTCAATCCTAGGCTGTTTTGTGATTTCCTCTGTAATGGAATTAATCCAAATTTCTTCAGTTTAGGTTCAGGCAGACTCTTTGGACAAGGCCAAAAGTCAGCCACAGACTTCACCAAAATATCACAGCAACAATCTCCAGACAAAGTTTTCTCCTCTGGAACCTCTTGAACCAGGCCCCCACAGTTAAGTACCCCACACACACAACTGTCTTCCATGCTTTCACTAGTATGATTCATTAAGCCCCACTCAAAGCGTTCAACTGCTTTTCTAATACACACTTCTAAAGTCCATATTCCTCTATACTAAAACATGATCAAGCCTGTCACAGCAATACCCCATTCCTGGTACGATGTTCCTACCCCAGCAAGCAGCAGAAGCTGGCAGCTGTTTTGAGGGGTCTGTTTGCTCTATAATGCTCATTGGTAGCAATTCTGGAAATAGACATTTTCCTGTTGATTTTTTTTCATGTCAGGAAAGTGAGGCTTAAAGAAAAACCATTTCTTCACAGTTTAGTGTATCACTGCTTCCTTTTTTGTGGCTAAGTTTCATCTGCGGACTCACTGCTTAGCATTTAATCACTTCTCTGAGGAGATATTGTTTCCTTCCACATTTATTCAATATTTGACAGTCATATAGAATATATGGATATGTTTATGCTTGTGCATAATTGCATGGGCCCATGGAGGAGTTTCATTTACAAGCAGCAAAGTGAATAGATCCTGAGGAAATGGTAAGATTGGCAAACAGGAGGGCAGGGTTTGTTCAGATTGAGATGTTGCTCTCGAGACTTTGGTAGAGGCATTGGTCATTGCTCAAGGGGACCTCAGCAGCAAAGGTTCATGAGTTTCTCATTAGACTGGTAATTACTTCTAGTTCCTTTGATAGTTTCATTTTCCATAATAAGATAATTTTGAGGGTCTCAGTCATTTTCCATGAAGATTGTACAGGTAATTAGGAACTCAAGAGGTGGCAATCCTGGTAAACTGAATGAGGGGAAAACTGTTACTTCCTAGTGTGAGACTTTTCCTTGAGTAATTTGAACAAAGAAAGAGATGCAGACTCTCCTCAGATAGGGAAACAACAAGCCAAGTAAGCATTCTACTAAAGTGGAACTCAGCAAACCAACAAACTTATTGGGGTCACAAACAGGAGTGTGGGTGAGGAATCACTACAGCTGCATGGATGACTCAGTGACAATCGCATCACCTAACATGGACACCTAACAGGACAGCAAACGTGGAGCTCTCTGCACTTTGCAAGCAGCTGCACAGATCTAATTCCCTCCAATCATTGTTCATTGCATCTATAACTTAGAATCTTCTAAGTTTCAGTTTTCAGCTTTCTCAGACTTGGGTGGTCTGCTTGCTTACTGAGACTCAGGACCATTCTGTTCCTCTCAGGGCAGAAGGTTTCAATGTGGAGGAAGCCACTGCATATCACTTCTCTATGTACACATGTACTAATGTTGAATGTAAGCTCACAGGTACAACTTTACATACATACATAATAATAAAAATATTTGTTTTTAAGAAATTATAAATACTTCATTGTAATGAGTTGTTCTGCTTTTTTAAAAACATTTTTATTACTATAGACCTCTAGAAAATAGCTTGTCATAGCATAATATACATTGTGAAGACCAAACAGCTACATGACTGGAATGAGCAGACTTAACAATTTCACCATTATGACCCATCATTCTGAAGTTGCTGTTTCTTTTGTTTCAGGTAAAACTTGTAGGAAAAATGTGAAAAAAGAAAAGAAAAAAGAGAAATAAATAAATAAAATAAAGGAAAGAGAAGAAATACTGTGAGTTTTCCCCTAAAGCAAATCATGATTTGAAGACAATAAGAAAGAAGGAGAATGGAGACAGTGTTCATGAGATTTCTCTGGGTTTGAGGAAGATACAGGATCTTGTGAAGAGGGTCTTTTTCCTTCCTTATCTGCAAGGAGCTATCATTGCTTATTTGAATTCTAAGAGGCAAAATAATGAATAATAAATTGTAAAAAAATGTATTCCTTCATGTATGTGTGAGCTTCAGCTGTGAGAGCTCCTTGGGCCAATAACCTTTAAGATACCAGCCCTCAATGGATCTGGGTTTTGATTCTACTTCATGTACTGGCTGTGTGGGAGCCTAGTCTGTTTGGATGCTCACCGTCCTAGACCTTGATGGAGGGGGGAGGGCCTTGGTCTTCCCACAGGGCAGGGAACCCTGACTGCTCNNACAGGGCAGGGAACCCTGACTGCTCTTTGGACTGAAAAGGGAGGGGGAGGGGGGAGGGAATTGGGAGGAGGGCAGGAGGTGGAAATTTATAATAAAAAAATACCAGCCCTTTTGGGCATGGTCTCTTGTATTATAAATGCTTGTATTCACTCTCGTGCTTCCAGCTACTAGACTCTGTTCCTGTTCTCCATTTGGGTAGAGGTCTGTGATCTAGGACAGTGAACTGTGAATCTCCCCTAAATAAATAACCCTTTATTGTATGTAATTCTGAACTGGTGTGGGATTATTTTTTATCTTCTGCCATCATATATGAATGTGTATGTGTGATATATGCACGTGAGTATAGGTTTTATGTGTGTATTTTATATTTTTTTCAAAGCAATTCTAAAAAGAAAGTCATGATGAATCAATTTCATGTTAAAAGTCAGGTGTTGCCATGTACAACTGTAATCCTTAACTTTAGTATATTGAGGTAGCAGAATTATGAGTTGGGGGCTAATGGGGTTGAGGAACTGAAGACAAATATTAGCTACAATGTGAGACCCTGTCTAAAGAAAAAAAAATATTATGTTAAGGAAACAAAACTCCAGATTTCTATGGTTAAGAAACATTTACTGAGAATGCCCAGAAAATGCCCAGAACTAAACCAAGAGGCAGAATTTTCCTGGCTAGAACTATTTTCTCCTACTCCCAACACTGGGAAATTGCAAAAAGGAAGGATACCAAGTTTGCTTTTGGAGGCATCGCCTCTTTGGGGCTCAACTTGAACTTCTGGCAAGTAGTTTTGATAAAAACTTCCTATATTTTCTGAGTCATAGTCTGGTAAAAAAAAAAATGCTAGTCAATGAAAATGTTAAAATTTAAACTTAATTTTCAGCTTATTCCTGAGAGTCCCATGGGTTGCTTATGCCTGTGTATGGGGAATAGGAGAGGAGGCGGGTAATTTCTTTAGATAAGTTTTATGGTTGTCATTATGTGGGAGTTTCTAGAATTGTCAAAGTCACTGACAGCAGCTATCTGTAAACTGTGCTTTCAGTAGGTAAAGGCTTATCTGTATCCCTGAAGGGAAGTGCAGAAAAAGATCTATATTATTCTGTTTCAGTAGAAACTGAAAAATATCCAGCAATCCAGGGACTTCCCAACTGATGCTTTCTTGCGAAAAATGCTGGTCAAGGATGATGCTTTCTCCCCAGGCAATATTCTTATTAGCAGGGCTGCTCTTGCAGATGACTCAACATACTGCCTCACCATAAGCATAATAGGGTTTCCATCTCATGCAGTCTTTAAGTATGTTCTTCAGATAAACATGATACATAAAGACAAAATATAAAAATAGTACATTGATGCTGGAGGTTTGTGTAATCTGGCCTTTCAGATGCTAAGGGTGAGGGTAAAACAGTGTTGCCCTCAGAGGAGCATCCATTTCCATAGGAAATGGACTCTACAATGAAGTGCAGAAGTGCCTCTCTCAATTGGATATCATGTAGTTATGCTAGCACAGGGGAGAAGTCATATATGTGAATGCAGAGCAAATGGGACAATTAGACCATTATGAACAATAGAAACACATATTAAAAGTTCATGAACCTAATAAAGACTGAACTGCTGTTTACTAACTAGTTGTACAACCATAGCCAATTATGGAAATTGACTTATGTATGGAAAACCCTACTTTTCCATGCATAAAGATTACCAGTACTATGTGTCACAGACTTATGAAAAGATGAAATAAATAAAATGGCCATATGTCTGATTTACAGTGATGTTGGCTCGATTATTATTGTTGCTACTACCATTATTAAGTTAAAATTAGACTAACTCTACTATATTTATTAGCTTTATTACACACAAACAGATTATTTTTATGTGTATTGGACAACATGGACATTTCTATTCTTTATGTGGACTATTTAACAAAAATCACCATTTATCTTCAATTGTAGCACAAATTCTGGTCTGCTTTCATTTGAGAATATAATAAAAATGTATTATGAATTAGCTCCTGGGCCTATTTATTTCTGTCTTCAAAATTATGCATCATTATTTGGAGGAAACAAAATCTGTACAAAAATTGATTTGCTTTCTGGCAGTATTGTTAAATTTAAAACTCTAGCTATGTATTGTATATCATCTGAGTTTGTTGTGGAGCCCCAGCATCCTGAATATCATGGCTTCTCATAAAATAAAGGAGGAAGATTGCCATCTCTGTGGGGCAGTAATGCAATAGCTGTAGTTAACACAGTTATTAACAAAATGAAAATTTGGAAACCAAATTACTAATCATTAAGGCCTCAGTATAGGTAGAGTTTTCCATCTATTAAGGTAACGGTCACCCCTTAGTTAGTTAGTTCTCCATTACTGTGACAAAATTATTTACATGAACAACTTAAGGGAGGAAGGGCTTATTTTGGTTCATAGTTTCAGAGACTTCAGTAAATAGTCCTTTTCCCTGTTTGTTCTTGGCCCACAGTGCTGTAGAATATCTGTTTCAGGAACATGCGGCTGAGGCTACTAACCAAATGACAAAAATTAAGACTAGAGAGTGATATGGAGCCTTCTGTAATAAGATAAGATCCCCAAATATGTTCCATCCAGTCATCTGATTTGTGCAGCTTGAGCCTACCTCCAAAGGTTTTCAGAATCCCTCAAAATAATGCCACCATCTTGGGTCTAAGTCTTCAAGACATAACCATTTCAAAGGTTACATATAAATCATAGCATTCTGCTCTTGCTCCCCCATAGGTTTGTGCTCATCTTTTAATACAAGGTCTATCAGGCCCACAAACAGGATTTTCCAGAATTTTAACATGTTCAATATCTCCTCTAAAACTCAAATCACACTCCTAGCTCTGAGCACATACAAAATCAAAACAATTTACAAACTCTGAAGACCCAGTATTACAAAGTAAATATTTCCAATCCAAAAGGCAGAAATAAAGACATAGAAAAGAGGAACTGGACCCAAGGAGGATGGAAACCAAGCAGGATAAACGTTAAATCACAGAGCTATAATGGCACTTGGGGCATGGAGGACTCCAATGTGAGCACCAAAAGCATACAGTTAGTCATGAATTCTAGGCATTGTCTGTTACATGAGCCACTAATATTTTTTTCTCCCATTTTGTTAGCTATGTCTTCAGTCTACTTATTTTTTGTTTTGGCTGGGTATATGTTTTCAGTATTTTATGAAATCTTATTTGCTAATGGTTACTTTTATTTCTTCAGTTATTAGAGTTAAGGAAATGTTTGCCTATGCCAATACCTTGACGTTTGTCCCTTATGATTTCCTGTACAGTTTCATAGTTTTGGGTTTTATGTTAAGATCTTTGATCAGTTTATAAAATGAAAGATAAGTACCAAGTATCATTTATATCCAGTTTTCTCCGAATCATTTGTTGTTGAAGATGCTGCCTTTGGCCAACTATGTTTTTGGTATCTTTGCTAATAATCATGGGGCTACAGGAATGAGCTATAGGTATTCCTTTGCCTCTTAGAGTCTACCTCTGTAGTCTATGTGTTTGTTTGGTGTGTGTGTGTGTGTGTGTGTGTGTGAATAATGCTATTGGTATTTTGATAGGGTTTACCTTGAATATGTATATTATTTTCTGAAGTTTGATCTATTTACAATACAAATTTTCTCTCTCTCTCTCTCTCTCTCTCTCTCTATATATATATATATATATGAGATCTTTCCATAAATATCCCTCCTTACTGTTAAATTGTTTTCATCGTAGCATATTTTACATACGTGGTTAGGTTTTTCCCTAGGGTTTCCTCTTTTGCCTTTTTTAGACTATTAGGTTTTTTCTTAAAATTTTCCAACAAGTTCATTCCTACAACAGTTTTTGATTTATTTTTGTATGTTGAATTTGTATCCATCTATTTTACATCATTTAGCAGTTCTGAGTCTTTTAGTGGATTTCATTTTTTTAATTCTTTGATCATTTCATCCCTATACAGTGAAATAAGATCAGATAACCCCCTTTCCTCTTCCAACTACCCATGCACCTCTCCTACACCTCTCTCTCATAACTTGCTGCCTTATTCTTTCTCTCTTTGGTGTCCCAATAAGTTCTGGTGGATTGTTTATGATCTTTCTGATACAGAATCACATCATCTGCAAGCAGTCATTGACTTGATCCTTTCTGACCTGTTTCTCTCTCTCTTTTTATCATCTGATTGTTCTGGTTAAGACATCGATCACTATATTGAAAAAGTACGGGGAGCATGGACACTCTCATATCATTCCTCATTTCAGAGGAAATGCTTTCAGTTTTCCCCATTAGAAATGTGGCAATGGCTTTCATGTGTGTAACTATAACTATGTAAAAGCACGAACCTTTTATATCTGCATTAATCAGAATTTTTATCTTGAAGGCATGTACAATTTTATCTAAGACTTTTCTGCATCTGTTGCAATGATCATATGGCTTTTACGCTTTTTTCTATTCATGAGATCTTATACATTTATTAATGTGCATATGTTGACCCATAAGTCCACCCCTGAATTAAACTATGTGGAGTGCAGTGTAATACATTTTCAGCAGGTTGTTAATTTTGGCTTGCAAAAATTTATGAATATTTATTCATCAGGCATATTGTTCAGTAATTTTATGTTCTACTTTTAGTGTGTTTTTATCAAGTTTCAGCATCTTATTATTTCTTGAAAAAGATCTATCCTTTCTATTTCATGGAATAGTTTGAGGAAAAATTAGTTCTTCTTTAAAAGTCACTAAAATTCACTCAGAATTCATTAAGAGTTTTGTTTTCTATTGTTTGGAAACAACTTTTTAGCACTATATCAATCTTATTATGTTCTATGATTTTATATCTTATGGTTAAAAATTGTAAACAGTGTTTTACACACACATACACAACATTTAAAATGATATCTAGTCTTTTTACAATGTAATTAAAAATATTCCCTGTTAATTTTCTGTATTCTAATAATGTTTGCTTTTATATTTTCTTTTTGTTCTCTAATCTTAGGAACTTGAAACTTTTTTCTCTCCCTCTTTGGGTTATAATTTGGTAATTTTGTTTCAATTCTTTTGGCTTCAGATTCAGACCTTACTGACCTTTCATCTGCTGGGTTGAGTTTGTTTTGTTCTCCTTTTTGTAAGATCTGAAGGTAAGTCATTGAGGTTTTACCAAAGATTCCTCTGCTTTTAAACATAGGCACTCACAGCTATGCATAGTACTCTAAAGGCAGCTTGAATTATAGCCTCTGTGTTCTCTGTTAGGTTGGCCTTTCTATTTTATTACGAGAATTTATAAATCCCTCCTCATTAGAATAAATAGTCTATATGAATTGATGATAGTTTCTATATCAGATCAGAAAATACTCTTATCTAAGCATATACCATAAGTCAAAAAAGGATATATAATCCCAAAGAAAGAGAAAAGGTTACCTATAGAGGAAATAGGCAGAACTATTCACATATCCAAACACATGTAGCCTTTGGTGAATATTTATTCACTAAAGAGAATAAAGTTGGACCCCTTCCCTTCTTCTGGGCCATAAGATCCCCGAGCTCAGCCTGTTTGGGGGCTGGGACTGGGTGGTGAGTGCAACTGGGCATGAGATCCTTTGTTTCACTAGGCCTGCAAGCAGCAAGCTAGGCCTTTTGTCTACAAGGTCCCTGGCCAGCAAGGGGCCCTGATCTTGTACCAGAACATCCATCAGAGAGCATTTGAAGGAAGACATGAACAGGCACCAACGCAAGAATTCCTCCAACAATCCGAAAAACAACATGATAACACCAGAACCCAGCAAACATACAATGGGAAGACTTGAACACCCTAATCCAGAAGAAGTAGAAAAAATAGACATTATGAAAGTGATAGAGTCCCTTAAACAGGAT
>LOEQ01000909.1:759276-781645 GCA_001685075.1 Bramus lutescens | reverse complement strand
AAAAAGCTCAGTTTCTTTGTATTTCAGGCATTTAGACAATGCAGATCCCCCATTTAGACAGGGAAGAAGCCATGACACGCTTCTCTCAGCTTTGTTATGAAGGTTAAACGGGAACATACAGAGATGGATGTGCAACACAGGGGATTGTCAGACCCTTTCCATTCCACTCCCAATGTTGCCCTTTGCTCTCTCACCTTCACCAGACCAATTATTGCCCAGGCAGGAAAGACAAGGCAATCATTCTGTCATATTTCTTCACTCTGTTGTAGGTCACTTTAAGGAGTTTGATCTTATCATCCTGGCGTCCTGGCTTATGTTACCAGGACTGGCCTCACTCGAGTGCCCAGTATTCTTCTAGTATTTTCTCCTCTTGGTACAAACATTGACACAATGATATAATGAGTTGTAATAGATTTCTTTTTTTTTCTAAACTCTTACTTAGTTAATCAAGTGATTTTCAATTCTAGAGTGGATTTATCTTGTCTTCACATATATTGCTGCAAATAGGTTCAGGATCTTTGGAAAGCATTCTCAAAAAATTCTTAGTGAATAAATATGAATAAATATATAGATCTCAGATATTAGCATTCTATACTGCTGGCAAAGGAAGTTGTATTTAATGTAACAGGATTCCACAGGGAAAACAGCAAGGTGAGTGATGAGAGAAATGGTAGCTTTAGTCCCTTTAAAGAGGAAAGTGTCTCTTGGTTTGAGAAGACCAACCCAGTGGAGGATGGTTCATGTACAAGTTGTACAAAGCTTAAATTTGGCATTTTACCTCTTGTTTCTAAAATGAGAGATAATGGAACTATTGAAAAGAAGAGCATCTTGAAGAAATTAAGTAACAGGACATCAAAGTCATTTGCTGCTACTTTACTGGGCACCAAAACCATGTGATAGTACTTCATAAGACAATATTTATCCGAGTTTATTACAGAAGGAATGAGAAACATGTACAGGTATAAATGGGGTTCTCCTTGTTTAATGCTCAAATGTTAACCATTTCTGAGTTGAAATTAAACAGAAACCTTTGTTACACTGTTTCTAAGAACCCATTATGATTTTTGCATTTTTCAAAGCATCAAGAAATCTAATGAATGTGCCTATGATACAAATTCAGTTCTCTTTAGAACCTGCTCTTAGAGAGCAGGTCAATGAACCAGGATGCAGCACAGGGTAAAGGTCCCATGAACAGTGGCCGAGAGAGTATGTTAGTACAGTACTAGCCTAAATTCCCATCCTTCAGCCTATTTAGAATATCTTTTCTCCAAGAGAGCATCCATCGAGAACTCTAAAAAATTAATGGAAGGAGAGGAGGGAAAAGGAAAAAGGAAGGGAGGATATGGGGAGAAGAGAAAAGAAGGGGAAGAGTGGGAAGAACAGGGAGGGGAGAAAAAGAAAGGAAAAGGAAACAGAGGGAGAGAAGAAGGGAGAAAAAATACAGGAAGAAAGGATAGAAGGAAGGGAGAGAAAGAAAGAATGGGATTTTAAAAATCTCAGTCTGGTGTGGTAGTACCCACCTTCAGTCTCTGAACTTGTGAGTTCAAGGCCAACCTGGTCTACATAGTGGGTTTCAGGACAGCCAGAGCTACACAGTGAGAAACTATCTCAAAAAAAATATAAAATCTCAAAGTTCATAGTTCAAGTATTTGGCGTTTATCACCAATTCAGCACCTGGAAAAACTGAAAAGACAAAGAAAGTGTAAGGGAGCATGGTTCTAATATTGGAGCAGAATCCATCTAGAACAGGCTCCCGCTGCTCATGTTCCAACGCCTCAGTTTTCACCTCTCCCTACCTCACTTCCATCTACAAAATGAGTAAGGTTCCAGACACTAACAGAAGTTAAGTTCACCTTCAAGTATCCTTTTCACAGATCCAGGCAGGACAGCACTGAGAGGCAGTGGGAAGCCCTGACATTCCCAAATCCTTTTTTCCTGTCCCAGGAAATTGAAGACTAGGCTGAGTTTGGACCTTTTGGAATAGGAAGCTCTCACGCAAACAAACAAACAAACAGAAGCCCAATCTACCTTGGTCAGATCTAACTGGAAGAGATTCCTGCTTTGCCTTAAATCAGACCATTACCTACAGAACAACTGCACATGTGTCCTTGCTTTGCCATTTGAGATCCGAAGAGATTAGTCTGAACTTCTCCCACTGCGCTGATAGGCTCATTGCCCGTCTTAGTTTCTTTTCCTGTTGCTATGATCTCATGCATGAAAAGAAAAAAAATAACTCAAGGAGGAAAGGGGTTGTTTTGTTTTACACTTCAGGGAGACAGTCCATAGTGTTGTGGAGGTCACAGTGGCAGGAGTTTGGAGCTACTGGTCACATTATACCCGCATTCAAACGCAGAGTGGTGAATGCTTGTACTCAGCTCAAAGTGTCCAGGACCTCAGCCCAGGGAATAGTGCCAACCACAGAGGAGACAGAGCTTGTCACCCCAATAAACCTATTCAAGGTGGGCATGTCTCCTGTCTCTCAGGTGACTCTGTACCTCAAGTTAAGAATTGAGATTAACCAATACCCTTCACACAGCAAGAGTGGTCCTAGTTACTTTAATCATTGTTCTGACAATGTTTGGATTTTCCTTTTGAATTAATTATGAACATTCATGTCTGTATGAATTTTCTTGCCTAAAACTGAGCAATGCTCATCATGTGCATGTGTGTGTTGACCTTTTTATTTTTTTTAAAAAAAAAGAGATTCTTTTTTATTAAATTTATTTTTTAAGACAATCTTTTCTTAGGCCAGGTGGTGGAGTCCAGCTGGGAAGCCATTAATAAACAATGTCCAATAATGGGAATAAGGTGAAATGTTTATGGAAAGAGAACATGAAGATTGGAACCAAATCAACTGAAGCTAGTTTTCTGGCAGAGCAAGTATCAATACCAAAGGCAGGGACATCTCATGGTACTTTCTCTTAGTTCAACCATACCATGGCTTGTTATCAATAAGTTTTGTGCTGACTAGTTTTATGTCAAGTTGACACAAGCTAGTCGTTGGAGAGGAGGGAACCTCAAATGAGAAAGTGCCTCCATAAAATCAGACTTTAGACTAGCTGGTAGGGCATTTTCTTAATTAGTGATTGGTGGGGGAAGGCACCATCAATGGGTGGTGCCATCCCTGAGCAGGTGGTACAACATTCTATATGAGCAAACCAGTAGTAGCGCCCCTCCATGGCTCCGCCTCAGCTCCTGCCTTCAGGT
This sequence comes from Bramus lutescens, assembly GCA_001685075.1. NCBI lineage: Eukaryota > Metazoa > Chordata > Mammalia > Rodentia > Cricetidae > Bramus > Bramus lutescens. The sequence continues at coordinate 778,438 of LOEQ01000909.1, read as the reverse complement.
TCCTGCCGTGTTTTAATTCTGTTCCTGACTTTCTTTGAGGATGAACAGTTTATTGGAAGCTTAAGCAAATGAGCTCAAATTCTTCAAGTTGCTTTGGTCATGGTATTCCATCACAGAAACAGAAACTCTAGCTAGGACAGATTTGCTCTGTACACATGATCTATTTTAATGGTGCTCAAATTCTGTTCTGAAGGGGAAAAGGCTGCAGCATAGAAAGAATAAACTCTTTCTGTTGTAAATTTAATTTGATTTTATTTTTTGATAGCTGTTAAGAACTATCAAGCAGATTATTAAAGAAAATATAAATGGCAAATGGTTGAGCCTAGGTTACTATGTTATATAGCAAAAGCATTCCTGTATTCTTTCCGTCAGTGAACTGGTATAAATAACATAAATAGATATCCATGGTATTAGCTGACTCCTAGGTTTCCTGAGACTATGCTATTTCACCAAGTCCTCACTGCTACAAATTATCAAATTGGATGTGTGTCCTAGTCCAGCATAAATGACCCAGGTGAATGCATGATATCCATACATCAGTAACACAAAGAAAGTCAGTCATTTGGCTATCATGGGACATATATGAGTCTAAACAGCAAGAGAGTGAATGACTTAGATTAGTATTTTCCTTCCTCAAAAACTGTGTGAATCGGGATTGATTAAGGAAACCAATGAGCAGAGAGTGAATGCACAGTATATATCTTGTTTTGGGATGTTGCAAGCAGACATTTATCATGTTCTGGTGCCATTATATCTGGTAGAAAGAAAAGGAGGCGAGAGAGGGAGGAAAAGAAGGAATGAAGGAAGGAAGGAAGGAAGGAAGGAAGGAAGGAAGGAAGGAANGGAAGGAAGGAAGGAAGGAAGGAAGGAAGGAAGGAAGGAAGGGAAGGGAAGGGTATAAACAAGAATATCAACAAACAAAGACTCCCCCACACACAGGGTTATCAGAGACAATACCATCACTCTGTTCTTGTTTTGCTGACACACTGCATGTAAAATGGGTAAAAAGTTCATTTCTGTCTATAGAAAGAAGAGTAAAAATTAGTAATAAACAAGAAGCAAAAATGAAGGCTGGCAAATCCCACCCCTCATCACCTTCTCAAATAGCATCTGTCACCTCTCTTACGGTTTGTTGTGTCAGAGCCTAAGGAAAAAGGCCAGAAGTGCTGAGTACTGGAGCCAGAGTGAAGCCATTTTACCTCACCCAGGAGAAGAGGGAAGGATGTCAAGGACAGGGACCTGTTTCCTTTGAAGAATAAAGGACTCCTCATTTGAATATGAGGAACGAGGCTCTAAGTGTAGGAAGACTAAAAGGAATGTTCTCTGCAGAGGGAAAGGAAGCATATTACACAAAGGCATGGAGATCAGAAAAAATAGGACTCGCTTAAATACTATAAAATATTGTACATTAGGGTAACTGTACGTCACAATAATGTACCATATATTTCAAAATCCTAGGTGAAGCGATTTTGCAGATTTTATCTTAAAGAAAAGTGCATGTTAATGAGTATAAATATGTTTATCCTGATTTAAATATTACACAATATATAAATGTATGGTAATATAGCATGGTACTGCATTCATATAATCATATTTTACGTTTTTGTTCATAGGTTAAAATAAATTTAAAATAAGAAAAGAAATTTTAAAAAATCTTTAAAATAGGGAGTAAAAAAAATGTAATAAATAACAAACTTCAAATAATTTGGCCCAGCACAGCTGGAACGCAGCAGTTTCCTAGGGTGGTTGCTTGGAGACGAGAGGAAGAAACTGGGTTCTGTGGCGATACTTTAAACAGACAATGAAGGTCAGAAGGAATCGAGAGGAAGTAGAGGTTTGAGCAGAGACACATTTCGTCACAGGTTCTCCTCAGGGTGTGAGGTAAAAGGCCAAATGATGATTCCTAGTATAAATGTTGGAATACGTATCAGTGATGCTGTTTAATACACGCACCCCTTGCTAATCTAGTAAGGATTTCCATTCCGTAGCTTCTAAGAGGCTTCTTGGAAAGTCAAGAGAGGATACTGATTAGAATATGGTTCATTGTTTCATTCCATCTAAGTAGATTCTGTAGCTATGGTAGTGATCTTTCCTGCTTGTAGTGAGCATTATAATGATAAGTTGTCTTCTAGTGGTTAAACTTATTAAAAAGAGACTCAGAACAGAGAGGTTCTCCTTGTCTCCTGGGGCAGGCAGGCCTTCTACAACTGTAGCGAGGAGAAGAGAAAGCAGCATGAAGCTAAGGTATTAAAGTACTGTGGCCTTGAAACAGCTGGAAGGTAAATGATCTCCAATCAAGGTTACTATTGTTTATTCTATAATATAAAATTGCCCGCAGTAGGAATGGAAAGTCAGAAGTTAAGTCATGAGAAGTCCATGGCGAGGGCACAGGGGACCCTCTGCCTGGGACTTTCTTACTCAGGAAATCCCATTGACACTCTCAATTCTCTAGAGCTTAGGTTTCTGCTGGATGTTGTGAGCATGCAATGCAACATTACCGGGCTTCTGCTATTTACTCTATGACTTGGAAGCCTCACCTGAGAAAGGACTGTTCATCATCCAGATGTCTGAATGGTGGCTGCCTCAACATAGCTTCCCCTAGTTGATCTCTGCTGAATGTAAGATCCGCCTTTGGAGACCTTGCCTTTTGTTTGCTCTCTCAATTGGACTATCTTCACTATCTCTGTTAGATACAGTGAGAGCCCAATTCAATGGTGTTTTGCTCTCGGCTGCTTCTCTATATATGCTGCTTAGGATTCTCTCATTTTTCCTTGCTATCTAGTTAATAAACCCATCTCACTCAAAACTAAAAATATTGCCATCATAATCATTTTCAGGAACATACAGAGCAATGCTTTCTGATCTAAAATCTGACACTATCTTCTTTCTTATTGTGTTGTGTTATTATAATATTCCTTCTTATTTTGGACAAGACAATCCCTTTGGAAACAGCCTGGAAAAGTAAATAATAAGCCGTTAAAATGTAAGCAAGAAGCATTGAGTTATTAGGCAAGGCATTACAAAGATAAATGGTTGCTGAAGGAAAAATGTAATTAACAGGTTACACCGTATATGTTTGCAAAATGCCTATGATGCATGAAAATGTTTTTGTCTACTTAATTTTCCAATGATTGTGTGTGTATATTTAAATTAATTAGATGCAAACAGTCTTGTGCTCGAAATAATTTTGTCATAGCTGCAATATGCAGCCAAATCGATGGACTATAGTAGAAAAAGACTAACCTCAAACTTGTGGTCCAAGCCATCTTCTTCTTACTGAGGACCTAAGGAGAATTGGAACATAGAATAGGATACTTTCTTTAAGAGGAAAGAATTCCAAAGTTTCTTGAACACAGTCAGAAGCCTTCCTTTCAAAGGGCGATTTGCAGCATATTAAAGCTTTGCCAAGAAATCAGTGCCCAGAGAACAAAGATCTTCATCTATTTTTTTCACTGACAGACCCAAGTGCTTAGAAAAGGCCAAATGTTCAATAAGCATTTGCTTAACTGGTGAATCATTGAGTCTGTTAATCAATACATTGCCCCATCACCTTAACAGCATGATGTGAGAGCAAGAATTGGACATCAGAAGTCCTGGGATTTCACCTTCATTGCTAGTGTGATACACAGTAATACACTTGCTATTCCCTTAGTCTCTTCATCAGTGAAATGGGGAGAGTAGTTATGAAAACTAAGCTACTTTTTTGAACCTGTTAATGTTGAAAAACTGGGCTGGAGAGATGTCTCCACTGATAAAGTGCTTGCTGAGTGTGCAAGAATGATAATATGAGTTTGATTCCCAGAACTCACCATAAAAATTCATGTATTGTGCTCTAGGCCTCTAACCATAGCACTTGGAAAGTGGAGACTAAGGGATCCTTGGGTCTAGCTGACCAACCAGCCTGTTCTAAGCTAAGAGGCCCAGGTCCTGATGAGAGATACTGCCTCAAAAGGAAGATAAAAAAAAAAGGATGGGTGGCTCCTGAAGATCACCCAAGGCACCAACATATACACGACATGCCTACACACACATTATATACAACATGCCTACAAAACACACGTATACACACACATTATACACAACATGCCTACATACACATTATATACAACATGCCTATACACATGTATACACACACACACATTATACACAACATGCATACACACCCGAATACACACACATTAAAGGGCTGATCTGTTTAACTCCCTAAAGGTGGAGTGACTTGTGTGTTGCTAATTAATTATCAATCCTATCTCTCATGTATTATTTATTTTACAGAACCATGATACACAATCAGTCCATAATAACTGTTGATTATAAATATCTGGAGTTCATGGTGGCTAGTGCATTTTACACTGAGCAGTGAAAGGGGGGAAGACATGAAGTTGGCATGAATGATGAGAAATTAATTCCAGGAAGCATGTGACGTAAGTTGTTGGGGCTTCTAAGATCTGAGTTTTCTTTCCAGACTGGAGGTGCTCTCTACCAGCTTTCTGAAACATGGTCACTGTGCAACAGGGCTGCGCTGTGTTTGTTGGTTCTTACAGTATAGGTCTATCCAGATCAAATGGCTCTTAATCTGAAATTTTCTCAGTTTATTAATACCATATGTGTATTTTATAACTCCCCCAAACCATCTCTTTATCTAAAACCACATTCATTTCCCAAATTTCCCCATAAGAATCTCTTGTATGAATTTCTTGAACGAACCCAGGAACTGTCGTTGATCTGTATGAAACTCTGAGAGCTAATGGTGTCCACGATGACTTCTGCTACCTTTGGGTCCTTCTCCCCACTCTCCAAAGACAGAAGAAGAAGGTGAAAGCAACTGGCTATGGATACATGAGTGAATGGTGCTTTGGTAGTATCTTTGGGGAAGAGAGCTGGAAAATAATTGGAAGACAGAATCATGAGCACCATGTGATGGTTCCAAAGTGAGACTAGATAAGCAGGAATATTCAAAGATGGCACTCTGGGTTTATGGCTTCTATGAGTGGGAAAATGTTTTGGTTGTTTGCTGGATGAGAGAGAATGACAGGGTGATCAGCTTAAAGGCAGGAAAAAATGCTTTAATCACGCTCAGCACTCGGCAGAGCTTGAGTTGACACCAAATATGAAGGTAGCACCTTGCCTGCATTTTGCCGCAGACACCCACTGTGGGTTAATAAAATAGTCTCTGCTTCACTATATACTAGAGCTTTGGTTAATGCATTTATCCATTATAACTCTCATGGGGTGAACAGAGATAATAACTCCCAACTTTATCATTATGATATTTTAAATATAGAGTCATGATAGAAGCTGAAGGTAGAACTTAGCTAGAGGAGTATTGGTCTTGCATGTAGGAGGCCCTGGACTTGACTTCCAGCCTGGCCTGCCAAACATAGAAAGTGTTTAGGATGGATAATAGCAAGTACTCACTAAGCTTTCAATTAACAATGTCCACTTACATTCATCCCCTCAGGGAATTTGTATCTGATAGAGGACAGCTGGGAAAAATAAACAGATGGGAATAATTATTAATAGTAGGAGCTCATTTTTAAGTAATTGTTGGTGGAGCCTCTGTTGACACAGAACACATAACTGCATTTGATTTTGTGGGAACACAAAAACCTCACCAAGTGAGTATAGAGCTTTCCAAGTGAGAACCTGGTATGAACCCTGTCAGGACTCAACTCTCTGTAGCCCAGTCTGTATACACCTTTCTTCACTTCTTCCCCAATATAGTAGATCAGTGGCAGAGCATGTATTAAGAAGGAATCAATGCAAGAAAAAAAAAAAAACAAGAACAGACCCCTTCCAGCCTACTTAGTTAAACTTTAATATTATGTGTAAGGGCAGATCATACAGTTAACATAATTTTATGCACAACACATGTGCATATGCAAAAACATGTAAATCATATCACTCTAAATGCAAATATATGCATGGTCTTTTTTGTTATCTATGCTACTTAGATATGACCCTCAGGATAACCTTAATAGAAACCACTACCTTAGGTACCACATTTTAACTGAATCACTGATCTGAGATTTTTTTCAAGAAATTTGGGAATGAAAAAGAAACCTGTTTTACAGTTTATATCTGTGTGGGTTTAACCACTTGGTATAATTCTATATATTGTGTTCCTTTTACTAGCTTTGCTCTATTTGTTAGTTTTTTTATGTGTACATATTTTCTTTCCCACTACCCTCCACTCCAGATTCCAAGTTCCTTCAAAGAAGTTTTGGTGATTTATATGAGATGATCCCCTCCCCCAGGCTTGGACCTTTGACACCCCAATTGGTGGCTGTTTGAGAAGGATTTGGAGTTTACAGTTTATTGAAAGAGTTGTGTCACTTGGGGTGGACTTGAGGTTCCAAAGCCTCCCCTGTCCCTTCTACACTCTATTTCCTGCTTATGGTTTGAGACATGAACTTCCAGTTACTCCACACAGCTATGTCTTTGCTCTGCAGTCATGAACTCTAACTCTCTGGAATCATAATCCCAATTAAATACTTTCCTTTATAAGTTACCTTACTCATGCTGTTTTATCACAATAGGAAAGTAATTAATGTGTTATATGAACTATAATATATTATATGTACTATAATTATATATATTATAATCACTATTTTTCTTTGCAATGCTGGCAACCACCTCTTCATAAACCTAGCATTTCCAGAATTCTAGTTCAGGTGGTATGGCTCCCAAGGTCTCCATAAACCAGATCCAGACATTCTAGCCTGAGAAGCTTAGAAACTGCCAGGATATTAATGGTGGTAAAACAAAGAATCTATTTCAATGTGGCCTAAACTGAGATGCATAAGGGACTAAAGTGGCCTTCAGTACACTAACAGTAACTCCAAGATTATAAAAGGGACAAACATGGGACATTGACTGAGGAGCATATGTAGTTGAACAATGGGACAGAATTGGTACACTTATTATCGCAGGGTGAATTGTACGGTGTCCCTCAGGCACAGGAGAAGTCACGATTAAGTCACAGAGGTAGTTCGGTTTTCCACTCTGGTACGTTTGCCTGGAAGGTTCCCTGTTCCTGGGATCTGAGTTAAGCTGAGGGAAAATCACTCACAGAGAGAGCAGGCCATCAGAAAATCAGTCAGTAAAGATACCGACTTGTAGAAAGAATGAGCCGCCACAAGAATTAGCATCATTGAAACTGTTCCTCGCCTGCCTTTCCATTCTCTCTTCCATGGTTCTCTCTTCTGCGGGCCTATGTTTGCCTGTCCTCTTTGGTTCAGCACAGTCCGGGATGCTCTGCCTTGCAGGCCTGGGTCTCCTGAACTGCGCGTCCTGTGTCCTTCCACCAGATCTTCCCATCTCTTATCCCAAATTATTCATCCATCATTTTTCATCATCTATTTTGGACTCTACTAACATATCTAGTTTCTATATGACAAAATCACTCAGAACTTACTTAGAGTTTTTAGATTTGGATACGGCCATCTCCCTTTAGAGACATTGTTTCATTCCACAGGAGGTAAAATGACCAGCCTTCTCCTCAGACATAACCTAACTACAAAGATCATTAGGACTCTTCCTATTTGTCTCATTCTGTGTGAGCTCCAGTCCTGCAGACAATTTAAAAAATTGACAGACGAAGTGCCCTGTATGGTGGAGCCCCAAGTTCCTTCTCGGTTATCGCCACTCTTACTTCTTTTTCCCTTTTCCTTTTCCTTTTCTTTCTTCCTATTGTTTCCAAAATCTTCATTTCATTTCATCTAAGCATTCCTCACTTTTAAGTTCAAGTTTACTGACTTCATTCCCACGCACCTGCTCACATCCCAGATCCGTCTGCACTCAATTTTTCAAAGGTTTTCATTGGGCTTAAGGGTATACTTCTTGCTCAAATAGCTTCTAAGTTCCATGGGGAAATGAACGGTTCATTGTTACCTTGTCAGCATAAATCTATAGAGAACCACTTGGGGCCCTGTGGATGCTTTTTAGGGAAATAGCTCTTTTAAGGAATAGCTCCGTAACAGGTGCCAGGGAGGATGCCTGAAGTCTTTGTTCTTACAAAAATAAAGCCAAGACGATTTTGAAGCAAGTTTTTTTTTCCTTAAGAGAACAGGTAAGTTAAATACCTGTTTATTTCCACTTTTTGTTTGCTTGTCTGTTAGGGTAGGTTTTGTTTTCTTTGTCTTTTTCCTATACAGCGGAGCAGAAAACCTTTTCCTTTAAAGAGCTGGATATCAACAATGTAGACTTTGCTGTTTACTCGGTCTCTGTCCCCAGTGCTCAATTCTTCCAGTGTTGTGCAAGAACATTCACATGCAGTATCAAGAAGACTGGGTGTGGCTGTGCCAAAACACAAGAATGGAAGGGAGAGAAAAGGCAGGGAGTGAGGAAAGAGGCAAAGAATCTTTGTTCTCTCATCCGGCAGAAAGCTCCTGGTGTGGTAATACTTTGATCACCAAAGTGATCCCCTGTTTTCAGTGTGTACATCCAAGGCAACATGAAGGGATGAAATCCAGAGTGCTGAACTCACTACTTACAGCATCAGCAGGTACCCATCTACCCATCTAGCCCTTCATTCATAGATTGAGTCTGTCTTTGACCCACTTCATTGTAATAATAGTACCTGCAGAGAAAAAAAAAGGAAACAACAACAACAACAAAAACAAACAGATAACACATCCAAATCTAGAAGGGAGGATTCTAATTCATATTTTTCTTATTAACATCATTTATAAATTTTAAATCATCAATAAAGACATCAGCTTAATGAAATAATTACCTGAGACAATGTAATGATTAATAGTGATTATCTGCTTTCTAGGGCCCAGTATCACCTAGGAGACAGACCTTACATGTGGGGGATTACCTAGGTTAGCCTAACTGAGCGGGAAGGCCCACCCACAATGAGAGAAGGACCACTACATGGGCTGAGCTCCTGGACTGACAAACGCACAGACAGGGCACCAACAGTAACATCTATCTCCCTGTGTTTCCTGCGTGGCCAGGACTCCCCACCATGATGGACAACATGCTAGAACCATGAGCCAGAGTAAACGTTTACTCTGTGATTTTTATCGTGTGTTTTGTCTCAGCAATGATGCAAGGACTCATACAGTTAACAAAACACAGAATGTGACCCAACACTGCAGTTTAAGAAAATTAGTGACATATTGTGACATGAAAGCCCTCAGTCTTGTTTCTTCCTGGTCCCCAGATGCTGCCTAAAATGCCCCACTGTTCAGTGGCAGGGTCTTGTTATATCTCAGATAATAAAATCAAAGGGCTGAAGCAAGCTTTTCTTGTTATTTAAGAAAGGTCTGTTCACTTTTATTAATTTTGAGTCTTAGGAAAATATACACATTGCACAAAAATATAATTAAGACTGCATTTATAGTAAGATACAAATATAACAATTTTAATATTTCAATATTATATATGCACATATATGGGTACATATAGTTTTGCCTTTATGCATCTATGTAAGATATAGCATTCATATGTGAAAGAAAAAATCTGTCTTTCCGAGTACAATTTATTTCATTTAATCTGATTTTTACCTTTTAAGCAAAAGACATGATTTCATTCTTCTTTGAGGATGCGTAAAATACCCTTATGTATGTAATGCTTCCTTTCCTTTGCTGAGGGACACGTAGGCTGATCCCATGAGCTAGCTATTGTGAATGGTGCTGCAATAAACATGGATGAACATGTGTCTCTGTGGTCACTTGAATTAGAATCCTTCTGGGTTTGCAGGAATGTATAGTTGGGAGTCACCTAGTCAATCCTAATTTTAGTTTTTTGAATAGTCTCTATACGGTTTGGGGTTGTTTTAGTTTTATTTTTATAACTTTGTCAAAAATTATATCTTTGTCTTGAAACCTAGGCTCATAGGGCCTCAGAGAGACTAAACCATCAACCAGGGAGGCTGTCTAGGACTAACCTAGACCCTCTGCTTGCAAGTTACAGTTGTGTAGCTTGGTCCTTTTTTTAGGACTCCTAACAGTGAGAGCAAGGGATCCAGCTCTATTGCCTGCTCTTGGGGCCCTTTCCTCCTACTCAGGAGTGTGATGTTTAATATCCTTGAATTTAAGCAGTTTTTACAGTTTTTCTCTCAGTTGTTTTCTAGGTTTTTGTATTTCTTTTAGAAAATAATTGACTAGACTGCTAAAGTTGAAATGGAAGATTCCGTAGATGATTGTGAGGTCAATTTGTTTTGTCATCACTTCTGGTTAATTCTACTTTGAAATAACGCTTCCTATTCTTTTCTTTGGAATGCCATTTTTCATTCTGTCACCCTAAGGCTCTGTTTGTCTTTGCTTGTTAGGTGCCTTTTTTGCAGGCACCAAATAGATTGTCTTCATTTTTAATCTAGTCTACCAACTTGTGCATTTTTTATTGGAAATTCGAGACTATTATCATTTAGAGTTATTGAAGGAATGTAACCATCCTCTTGTTATCTCTAATGTTTGGTATTTTTCTGATCCTCATTTTCTTACATTTCTTTTGTGTTTTTTTCCTTTTCTGCAGCCTCATGGATCTGTATATCATTACTTTTGTTGTTGGTAAGTTTTAAAATAATAGCACATCTTCAGTTCATTTAGAAATCAGTATCCAAAGTAAAAGAATTCTCTATTGTCCTCAGCCTGCCTCCTAACCCCTGAGAGTCACCTCTTTTCTTCACAAAGAAGTTAGTCCTCCCTTGCCTAGATAGATTCTCTGTGAAGTCAAATGGATTTTCTCCTCTGAAAACTCTGTTAAAACCCAGATCCAGTAGAAGCAAGTCTGTCACAAATTCAGTGTACTGCTTCATTAAAGAGTAATTCATCCCAGGGAGCTCCCCAGCAAAGGAATCCAAGAGGAACCTCTGTTCCATTCGAACAGCACTGGTAATTATTCCTTTTGCTCTCTGCTCTGATGTTTTGTGTACCAGGTGTTTGGACATCAGGCAGCTAAAGTAACAGTGTAAACCATAGTCTCTGCTAATAAGCTCTTTGGAAAATCTGTGGCTGTGCATCAGTCCTTGTTTCTTGAGCCAGAACACTGATTGATAAGAAAGAACCAGAAAAGAAGATTCCTTCCACAGTGGCAAGGGCTACAACATGTTCTCCACAGCCTAAACTTCAATTGCTTGCTAGCTATTCTCATTCTTTCATGTCCCCCAACCTAGTACAGTCTGTCTTCTTCTCAAACAGGGCTCCATTTAAATGGCATTGAGGAGAAATTTCCATTCTTTAGAGTCTACATTATGTTTGTGATGAGACTATACCTTTCTGAAAGTATGTTTTCCATGGTAGATTGGAAGCCATCGAAACAGTAAGTTTTTATATTTTAACTTCTTGTATAAATTGCCTCACCCAATTTTTATGTATTCTACCATCACTGACTGCAAAGAAAACCAGAACATGAAATATGTTAAAAATAATTTATCTCATAGTACAGATAATTGTCTATTAATCTTTCCTTCAAAATTGCCAAGGCAGCTCTTGTGCAATAATGAATAGAATATTATTTGGTGTCAATAAAACTAAAAATCAGTGTTACCTCAGACCTGAAATACAAAAAGAGCCATGTGTAAGAGAGTCAATAACAGTAGAAGGTTCATCCAATCGTGGTGATTTGCAAAGAGGCATCAATAACTTTCAGGGTGTGAACTGAACTGAACAAAGTAACATACATAACATGGCAGGAGCACATAGCAGAGAAAGTGGCTCATACAATGACAGCAGGAAAACAGAGATAGAGTGAGAAAGAGAACAGGGCCCACCGTTGCTTTTCGACACACACCCTAAGACCTAAAATCTCCTTCTACGCTCTCTTTTATGTCATGGGACAGCGCCAAACTGAGGCCCAAATATCTGAGCCTGGGGGAACATCCTACACATAAACGGTATCAGAATTCTACTCTTCTCCCTGTGACTACTTGGAGATGAAGACCCAGAAAGAAATATAGTTAAATAAGACCACAAGACAAAGATGCTATAAGAGGAGATATCTCAAGTGTTGGGGTATAGCTATGTACTCCAAATTGAAGCATTTCTTCCCAAAGGGAAGAGAGAGAAAAGACTCAGAAAGTAAACACAACTCCAAAGTCTCAGAAAGTTCCTGAAATTCATGAGGCTCACAAGGCCCCTTACCAAGATTATAAAAGCAGTCACAATTTCTGAAGAAAGGAAACTCCCGAGCCAAGCTTCCTGAACAGTCATGTAGAGAGCTACAAAATATAGTTTCCATGAGTTATCACTCCTCATGGGGTGGTCTTGCCATGGTTCTGCTGCCCTTGAGTCATTCATGGTTCTGGAACAAGCCTTCCGCTATGTTCTTATAGGTAACCCCAATAAACTCAGTGAGTCCTAGGCTAGAATCGTTTCTTTGGTCTGTTCCTAATGCCGTACGTGGGGTAAAGAGACATTTGCTAATAATATTCGGCAAGGAAAGTTAAACAACAAACACATAATGAAAAGGTCACAGAAGTACAGGACAAAAAGGACAGTAGTATCTGAAAATTAGGACGAGAACTGCTGGAGCACCTTGGTTTGGGACTTCTGGCCCCTGAACTGTGAGACACGTCATCTGTTCTACCTGTCTGGCAGTGTTTTCCTTTGGCTGTGAGAGTGGACTAATGTCTGCTCTCCCTTGCTTTCCTTCTTCTTTCCTTTCTTCTATCCTTCCTTCATTTTCTTAAAAAAAAACACTATTCTCATTTAGATATTTTATTTATTCTCTTTGACCTCTCCTTTTCCACTTCCTTTCCTCTAAAAGAAACAACTTTGTTTTTATATTTGGGGGAAATATTTGAATGTGGTTCTTTGAAATAATTAATTGCATGCTTATGGTTTTTGTTAACACAAATGCTATTATATGTTAAAAATTTCATTCTGTAATGTTTTTTTCAGTCCACATAATATTTTTTATATCTATAGGGGTTAATGAGAATTTCTGTCTACATATCAGTATTGAGTGATATGCCTGTCTGTAGCATGCAGCCATAACACTCATGAAACCCTTCCGCCAGCAAATGATAACTGGGCTGTCTCCAGCCTCTCTCCACTATGAAAAACAATGATTTAAGAACTAGCTGCATTCATTTTCAACTACAGTTTTGTATAGAGTGGAATCTATACAAAGATAGTTTCATTTTTGTTAGGTATTAGCAGAATGCTTCACAAGTGCTACATTCTTCTATAATACTAGGTAAGCCAACATATACCCAGAATCTCTCCTTCCACCAACATTTATTAGCTACTGTTTTATGCGTCTGACAGGTCTTTGGGGACATGTCGTTGTTACTTTAATTTGCATTTATATAATTACTAATGATTTTGAGCATCTCTTTGTAAGTTTATTTGTCCTTTGAGTTTCCTCTACTATGAATTTCCTTTACATATATCTTTGGACCATTTTTCTCCTGGGATTCATATCCGCTTTTTGTTTATTTGTATGAGACTCATGTATATTCTAGAAATGGGTCTCAATGGTACTCACTATTGAATAAAAATCGTCAATATATTGTGATCAGTTACAGTCATTGTCTGCCTCCTGATTCTATGGTGCTGTGCTTTTCCACAATTAGAAGACTATTCTTGTTATTTTTGATTAGTTTTATGATTTTAACATTTAGATACATAAGCCATCCGGAGTCCTCTTTATAGTATTATCTGTTTTATTTTTATGTAATAAAATCTTTTCTCTAACAATACCTATGAAATAGATTGTCTGCTTTCCATAATATCTTGGACCCTTTCACTATTTATCAGCTGTTTAAGTACATAGATGGTCAAACATATATGTGGATGCATGTATCTTTTTTAAAAATTTCTAGACTTCTATTGGTATATTTTTATATCAGATTATATAATTCAAGATATAGCATATGACAATATATAATAAAATAACTAGACTCTAAGATTCCTTTAAAGTAAAATTACTTTCCATCAACACTCAGATTTTGAAATGATTTGAATAAATTCCTTTCTGATTAAGATTAACTAACAATTATCAAGATTTTATTTCTAAAATGACTAATGTTTCATTTATATTACAATTAAGATTATTATTAATGCATTAAAATATTATTACTTTTATGTGTTAATTTTATATTTGGCTTTCATTGAATTTTATTTTCTCATATATAGGGAATTTTTATATTCCAGGCATTGTGGAGTTTACCATGGATTCAAGGGCAGCCTGGGCAATATCCTGAACTCAAGGTCATCCTGAAATCTAGGTCAACAGAGTAAGATTAAGAAGAAAAAGAAAAGGAAGGAAATAAGAAAAGAAGGAAGGAAGAAAGAAAGGAAGGAAGGAGGGAAGGGAGGGAGGGAGGAAGGGAGGGAGGGAGGGAGAGAGGGAGGGAAGGGAGGNAGGGAAGGGAGGGAGGGAGGAAGGAAGGGAGGGAGGGAGAGAGGGACGGAGGGAAGAAGGAAAGAAGGAGAAAATAGCATACCTGAATCCTCTGTTGGTTTTAATGGCTTCCCCAGGCTAAGAACTTATGCCATATGTAATTTGCTCACTTGTGCAGCCTATGTATCTGAATTCTTTTTCTGGGCTATAATTACTGTTCAACATGGAATTACAGACAGTTTCAAAGGACATTTTTCTGTTTGTTGTCCCATAGGAATGGTTCGGAAACTTATTAATTATGATATATGCTTTGTAGTCAGAGTATTGAGCTAGATTAATTTTCTGAGATATTATTATGGAATAAATAGAGCCTGGGCAATGTCAAATGTGTTTTTATCATTCATGTGCCACAGCAGTCTTCCTCATTTCATGTCTTAATTTCATTGATATTCTAATGGATTTCCTGCTATTGGGGCAACCTTCTATTTCAGAAGCTTAATTTAATATGACTTAGTGGAGTTCAATGTAACGAATAAACTCAATTTATTGATGTGTATGTATTATACTTAGAACCTTCTACAATTTTGATGAGAAGTTTTACTTTTATATTTTATTAGGGTGGTTATGTAAATGAATCAATAAGTTACATTACATCTTAAAGTGTTTCAGGATTTTAATCATAAAAACATTCAAACTTGATTTATTTCTGGAAATACTACTGACCACTTTCAAAATTTTAATGAAATAAGTTCTCCATTCATTAAAGCAATTTATTAAGTAGCATTTTAATTCTATAGTTACACATTGCCAGATTCTCACATCTAGGTCCTAAATCATACCTTAGGTTTGTTTGACAAAATATTCTTTTTTAAAAATTTATTTATTTTTATTTATGTGTTTTGCATGCAGGTAAATCTGTGTGAGAGTGTCACATCTTGAAGTTACAGACAGTTGTTAGCTGCTGTTTGGGTGCTGGGATTTGAACTCCAGTCCTTTGAGAGAACAGTCAGTGCCCTTAACCACTAAACAATCTCCCCAGCACTGATGAAATTTTCTAATGCTGTGGTGGTTTGATTAGGAATGTTCCCAGGGACTCATGTGTTTGAATACTTGGTTGCCAGTTGGTGGAATTGTTTGGGAAAATTAGGAGGTGTGGCCTTTTGGAGAAAGTGTGTCTCTGGATGTGAGCCTTGAGGTTTCAGAAAACTTAAAGCATCCCCAGTGTGCTCTCTGTCTTTACTTGAGTATGAAGATGTGAGCTTTCAGCTGTTCAAATGACAAATTTCAAAATGTCATTATTTTTTACCACTGTGCCTTTGCTTCTCCATCATGGACTAACCCACTGGAACAATAAGCCCAATTAAACATTCTCTCTTTTTATTGTTTTTATTGAACTATGAATTTTTCTCTACTTGCCTCTCCCCCCTTCTACCCTCTCCTGTGACCCACACACACACTCACACACACTCCCAATTACTCAAGAGACCTTGTCTTTTTCTCCTTACTATGTAGATCCATGTAAGTCTCTCTTAGGGTCCTCTTTGTTTTCTAGGTTCTCTGGGATTGTGGACTGTAAGATGATTTTTCTTTGCTTTATGCCTAAAAGTCGCTAATGAGTGAGTACATATTATATTTGTCTTTCTGGGTCTGGGTTACCTCATTTGATATGTTTTTTTTTCTAGTTCTATCCATTTACCTGCAAACATTACTTTTTCACCACTGAGTAGTACTTCATTGTGTAAATGTACCATATTTTCTTATTCATTATTTGGTTGAGAAGCATCTAGGTTGTCTCCCATTTCTGGCTATTATAAATAATGCTGCAATGAACATAGTTAAGCACATGTCCTTGTGGTATGATTGAGCATCTTTTGGGTATATACTCAAAAGTAGTGTTGTTGGGTCTTGAGGTAGATTTAAGCATTTTTTTTAAGATGTCTTGGACCCTGTGCCTTGTGACACCCCAATAGAAAAGAAACTACTGCAAGTGTCATTGGTAAATTCTTCTCTTGTTCGATAATCTGTACTGAATTTGTTGTACTGCCTTTCTGATTTGAAAATTTGGAGAGGTTTCTTTATGCAAATACTTATTTAATTTTTAAGAACCACCCCTGTATTTGTGTTACTCTTCTCCAAATTCTGCTCCACGTTTACCGTCTTCAGTTTCTACTTCATTCATTTCTGTCTCTTCATTTTTACAGGGTTTTTTGTTTTGTGAATTAAGTATTTAGATCAAATTTTTCATTCATTATTACTTACTAATGAATGAATTGAAACTGGTAGGTGCCTATAATTGCAGTTCTGACTGGATCCTGTGTTTAGCTGTGTGTCTTCCCCTCACTGTGCTCTGAGCATTGAAACTGCAGCTTTGAATCCTCTTCAATCCTGCAGTTATCTAGAAAAAGTACAGTGGCTTTGAATTCTCACATGCATGGAGCAGGTTCTTCTACATGTTTATAATGAACTTCTTGCAGCGTGGTGAGACAATAAACTAATCACACACTTTTCTCTTTACTTTGAATTTTATTTAAGACTTTCTTTATCTAATACTCTTTGAAATTTAAATGATATCAGTTGCCTATATCAAAAAGAATGTTATCTGTGTTTCCAGAAGCAAAATATTAATCAGATCTGGGAGATCATCAGTTTTGAAACCCTTTTAATTCTTCATGCAATTATTTGCCATTTGCTGTTAATATTTCAGACAGAGAGAGCTATTTCTAAAACACCACAGTGCTGGCCAACTTTGAGTCATTGCTGTTAATTTTCAATATGACATTGCTGTTTTCTCTAGTTAAGGCAGTTTTCCACTAAGATCTACTTAGTGGTTTAGCGGTAGTATTTCCCTGGTTTTTCATTTACATTTAAGGTTATTGCCTTTCCTATTACTTTTACATTTTCCGAGTTGCTTGGGGTACAAAGACAGCACTTTTTTTTTTCCAAGACAAAGTTTCTCTGTGTAACAGCTCTAGCTGTCCTGGAACTGGGTTTTGTAGATCAGACTGGCCTTGAACTCACAGAGATCTGCCTGCCTCTGCTGGGATTAAAGGCGTACACCAACACCACCTAGCTAAACACTTTTGTAGCTGATAAAGAATTCTGATATTGATTTATTTTCATTTGAAGTTCATCTTTTTTTATAAATAAGGGAATTCAAATGTGTCCCATTTGTTGTATAATTATGATGGTTAGTCTTAATTATAATGTAGTGTTACATTTTCAACCTTTTCTGATTCATTGCTGTTTTCTTGTATCATTTTACGTTTCCTTTTATTTTTTCTTTTCATTAGGTTTATTGGAAACATTATTCTGTAAATGAGACTATAATATCTCTATCACAAATGCATTATGAGGTTTTAATTACCTACTACGAAGAAAGCATACTGAGCAGTATTGGCTATACTAAATATGTTCAGGATGTACTTGTCATTTTTCTTAATTTACCATCCATCATCATCACCATCATAGTTACTGTTTGGAGAAAATTCATAGACCTGCTCAACTTTGATTCTTCTCTAAGTGTCTGACAAGACGACCATGGAAATTGTTAAATCTCCCAATAATGTGTCTAGCTGTTCTAGTTCACCTTGTCAGTCGTGTGGGAAGGTCTTTAATTCTATGCGCTTCTTTCTGAAGTCTAGAAATGTCACTTTGATTTTGGTCTTGATTGATGTCTTCCTATTGTTTCCTTTTGCAAGATGAAAAAACAACTACTTGTTATAATAGCTTCCTCTTAACCAAATGCACTATTTTTCCTCTTTAAAGGCTCTAAGGTCACCTCAAATTGCTGCCCTCAGCTGTCTTATTTTTCTTAGGCTTCTGGTGCACTTCTGCATCTTGTTAGTTGTGTGCCTAAGATGGTTCCTATCCTAGCTCCTGTCCCTTGTTCCATCTTTCATATTTTATTTCCATATAGTCCATTCTCTTTAGAATTTTATGAGGTGTACAAAGTTGATGGCATGTATCTATTTCTGCTTCATTTAAAACTGTTTAAATTTTCCCCGTCTATCCTTAAGTACTGTGTTTTTCATATTCTTTATGGAAGAAGTCTCACAGCCCCTTACAAGTGCATGTCTATGAGTGAAACCTTGGTGCTGCTTCTGTTATATTTGCCTAGGAAAAGAAGCACAGATGCTTTTCCGATCCCCATTTATCTCCATGGTTAGAAATCATTTTCAGACCTCGGGCTCCAAGGCAGATGGAAGCGGTGCCCATTAGGACCTGATTTCCCGAGGAACGGTGAGGCAGAGCACATACCCATCTCTGAACAGATGGACAGCAGGGTTACCGTGCTTCACCGGCCCTGCTTCCTGCTTTTCCCCTTCCTCATGCTATGCATCCTGAGGCACTATTCAAGCCTCTTTTCTGTGGCTTCATTGGGGGGGATGGTCCCTGATGTTTAGGAAGAACCCACTTCTTGTTCTTCTCCAGTTTAGAGTGGCCCATAATCTTAAAACTTCTAATGCCGCCCCCAGACTAGCTCAAGTCAAGAGGACAAGCCTTAGAAGAAAAAGAATTTAAGGAATGTTTTCCATCTCTCCCCTTGGTCAAGCCACTGGGTAGGTGTCATCTGGTTCATCAGATCTTCAGTCTTTTTCAGAATACTTTGCAACCTTCTCGTAGAGGAGAGCTGTATGCCATCAACCCACCATGACTCCTTTCTATTGCATTTCAACTGTATCACGGTTCAAGCATCTGATAGGGAATATCATGGAGCCATGATCTTCAGAACAGATGAAGTTTTCCTGGCTTCTATTTTTTTTTGGGGGGGGGGCATCATTTGAATAGGCTTCTCAGCTGGAGGTGAGAGGGCTGGTGTGGGAGAATTATCTGTATTCTGTCAATCATGTATTTTAATAAAACA
>LOEQ01000909.1:730806-754107 GCA_001685075.1 Bramus lutescens | reverse complement strand
TGTGTGTGTGTGTGTGTGTGTGTGTGTGTGTGTGTGTCAAGATGGGAGCCAGAGACTCAACTCAGGTCCTCCGCAAAAGCAATATGTACTGCTCTTAACCACAAGAGTCATCTCTTTGGACCCAAGAAACTAGAAATCTTAATGAGAACATGCTTAGGGACTCTAACTTTCCCTGAAAAGATCTTGTGCTTTGCCTTCGACAGAACAGGAAAGTCAATGCTGGCAAACACTTTGGCATGGAGTCCAGGGGAACACTGTGACTTCCAGAAAATGTTTTGGCTCAAGTGGACACTTGATAGATATTTGAAGATTGGCAGATCCTTCTATTCTTTTTAGGTTTCCAAAGAATTAGAAACTTGATTCAAACCATGTCCTTTGTCATTCTCCTTTACCCAGTAGGAAAAATATATGAGCAATTTTGACCTCAACATATTCTTTGGTGACATTCAGAAGTAAAGTTACAAAGGAATAATTACCTGAAAGCTAGGAAACCTGCCCTAGAGTTTTTTATGACTATAATGTCTACAACTCAAAATGCAAAATATCTACTGTCTGGGAATTTGTCCAAATTTTCAATGTTGGCAAGTTTCTGAGTCATCCTAAAAAATAAAAATAAATAAAGTAAAATAAAAAATGCTTTTGTTTAAATAGCAAGAATGGTATGTATAGGTGTTCACTGTCTGTTTCCATGTTAATTGTTCAGAATTCAAATGCACTTTTAATGACTATTATTTATATGAGTCGCAATGAGGTCACTCTTGCCAACAAATCCTGCTTTATTTGGGCATGGAAGGAAGGAAGCTGTACTTTCTACTGCTGTGAGCCTTTTGGGGACTTTTCTCTCCTAGACCACAAAGCAAATACCAACAGACCTCAGCCTTTTGTGCATAAACAGGGTGACCAATAAATGCTGGGTGTGTCTCTGCCTTGACTGTCTGAGCCGGGATCAGGGTGGGCGTAGAAAGAAGCAATCCATTTCATTTAGAGCTATGAGTGTCATCCTGGCATCAGGATGACAAACGATTGCTCTCCATGTGTGAAGCATGCTGGAGTTAGTGGGCTATGTACCAGGGCTATAAAAACCTGGAAATGTCACTGGCATTCCAAGCATCTGTTCTCTCTAGCCCCACATTCTGGGCAACTGCAAAATATTCTTCAGGATGATGCATTCAAGCCCCAGTCCTCCGACATAATCTGTCAGGAGAAATTTTAAATTTACATCAAAGAAATTAGGTGAATCATCCGACTCTCCACCGTTACTGCTCCATGGGGGTCTGTGAGATGAAATGAAATTGTGGTTACATTTCCAAATGGGTTATAAACCCGAGACAATGCTCCTCAGAGACTCACAACTTATACTTCCCTATTTTCTGATACAGTGTCACACCTCCAAAGCTATGCCAGGCATACTAGACAAAGCAGACAGCCTTGGGGAAAAGGAGAAAGCAGGGGAGAGATGATGTGTGATTGAGAGCTTAGTGGACCTTATGAAACATACACACACACACAGAGGCACACACATTCACACTTCTCTAGCCATGCATTCCTGATCAGTGCTTCCTGGATAACTCTGTCCCATATTTACTGATATAATGGCATGCTGGCAACTAGCTAAATAACAGTTCTCCACTCTGACAGGGAATTTACACCCTGTGAGACAGTCTTTTTTTTTTTTTTACTATCAAGCTCTAAATGGGGCTTCCCTTTAAAATCTAAGAGTGTAGTTTGATGTGTGTGTGTGCATGTGTGTGTGTGTGTGTGTGTGTGTGTGTGTGCATGCACATCCACTAGCACACACTGGGATTAGAGATGTGTTTCACCATACTGTGTTTTTATGGGGGCCTGAGATCCCAGCCTCAATGCTCAAGCTTATAAAACAAGCCCTTTTCTCTCTTAACTATCTTCCCAAGTTCTAATGATTTTTTCCAAAATTTTTGATTATATACTTACATGAAACACAGAAGAGTTTTGGGGGAGAAGATGCAGTCCACCTGGATAATACCTATTATTTGCATAAACCCAGAAATGACAGTAAGAACCCCAAAATGGTAAACTTTGGCAGCCTTTACCATGATCAGGAAATTACCAAGAAACACATAGTGCCTGTGTCTAGATATTTTTAGAAAACAGACAATAACCAAGAAATAAACACATTGACTAAGTGCACACGTCTCTGAGATGATTTCTAATTTAAAAACACACTTCCAGCAACTCATTTTCTCCTACTGTTTCTAGGCATAGAACCAGTAAGAAATTAATTGCGTAAGAGAAGGGGGAAAATGTAAGTAAAATAAAATCAAATAAACTACTCTTTAAGAATAATAGCATATATGGATTTTTTTAAAAGAATGTTTGAAGATTGTCCCATGACCGAAGTCACGAGGCTGCACTTCAGTAACCTGAGACCAAGTCAATAGATCCAGCACAGCACTGGACCCTGGCTGGCAGCCACTGTGATATATGCACACTTCTACTTATGATGAAGCTTTTGATTAATGCTCAGTTGATCTTTCTTCTCGCTAATAGATCAAAATATTTCTCATCAAGGAACAAATGATCAGACCACTGTTACAAGTGGCTTTTGAAGAGTCCATTTATAATGTAGCACCTTCAGCAAGAATTTTTGATTAAAAAAGGGAGAAACTAAAATTGATATGTTTAGACTCTTACCATTCTCCCCCATGCCTTGTATCAGACAGGTTGTTTGTGTAGGCTCATCCATTGGCAATAGGAAGGAGAGAGAAAGGTAAGGACCCTGCCATGCTAAGGAGCATTTACCAGGGACTCACAAAGTGGAAATCCCCCCAAAGGGCAACAAATTACATACTATCTTACTTTAATATCACAGCAACATTTTATACCAAGCCTTGCTATGTCGATTTTCCTGATGAATAAACTGAGTTGTACTGATGCAGTCCTAGTCCATGCAGCTAGCAAGGGCATAGAAAACTTCCAATCCTAAACCATATAACCATAAAATCTATGCTGTTAGTGCTCCCACAGTGTTTGTGACAGTTATGCTCCATCGTCAGCTACACAAAATGTGGAATCACCTGGAGGATGGCCTGTGGGTTTGCCTGTGGAAGATGTTACCTTGACTATAATAACTGATGTGAGAAGTACATCCTGTGGGTTGATGTGGGATTCCCCTCTGTCTGTACACCATTGGTTAATAAAAAAGCTGCTATCAGCCAATGGCTCAACAGAATATAGCCAGGCTGGGAAAGATATAGAGAGAGAGTAAACAGAATCAATGAGATGTCATGTAGCCACCAGAGGAGAAAGATGCTAGTCGCCAGTCAGAACCTTGCTGGTAGGTGGTAAAATCTAAAATAATATAAATGGGTTAATTTAAGATAGAAGAGCTAGCTAACAATACACTTAAGGGATTGGCCAAACGGTGTTGCAAATGATACAGTTTCTGTGTGATTATTCCAGGTCTGAGTGGCTGAGAATGAATGAGCAGCCTCTGCCAACAGTGAATGACTCCTTGCCAGGGAACCTGGACCATATGGATGGAGAGAGTGAATTGATCCATTATTCTGTTTCCCAGTTGTGGGTACAACATTGCAACCCACTGCTTCAAGCTTCTACTGCCTTCAATCCCCACCATGATGAACTCTACCTTGAACTGTGAGCTAAACAAATCCTTCTTCCCATCAGTTGCTTTTGTCAGAATGGTATAACACAGCAATAGGAAAAGAAACTGACAGTATTGAACATCTACATATGTAGCACAGAGAAATCCTGTGATTCAATCATTAGATATGCTAATTCTCCACCGAATTCTACAAATATATATAATTTATAATAATAAGTAACAATAGAAAAATTGAATATGCTGAATTAGACAGCTGGAGGTGCTAAGTAATGCCATAGATTTTTGCAAAGAAAAGTTATCACCTAAGATGTATCCCTCCACAAGACACTAGAGTCCCTAAAGAACAAAGAAGTCATTAGTCAGAGGTCCAGAAGCTGACAACTTATAGCAAAAAATCTGGCATTAAATAGACCCCTTAGAATACTGCCACTTAGATCCAGTTCATTCCATAGTTGGGGGCTTCATCAGCTAAAACCTCTTGGTAGAGAGGACCCAACTGGGAGCCAAGGGAGGCGAACAGAGCTTGGCCCAGGAGAGGACAGCCCAGCCTTGAGAAGACAGACTTAACAGGTAGATGGGTATACAGAAATGATGCAGAATTAGGAGCCAGGAAATACAAAGTCTATGTCTAGCTCTCAATTGTGAAAAGATTCCAGACAGGACACTTGACTTCTCAGTGCTTTGTTTTGCAACCTCTTAAATAGAGATCCTAAATTAACTATCTGCACAGTCCCGAGCAGACCATTTTGTGCTTTTAAGTTTGTATTCGACAAAGTGGAGCAAGGAGAGTTTCAAAGTTAGAACAATATTGAAGGTCAGAACCGCATCACAACCAAGAACAGGGACAAACACAAATTCCCCGTGTTCCAGCTGAAGGGGTCAAAGCAAGGAGGAGCCAAAACCCAAACACAACAGAACAAGACGCTGCCAGTAAGACAGATGAAGGGAATCTAACGAAAGGAAGCCAGTGACTAAGGAGAGCTAAGCTGAAGATGGTGAGCAGAGACGGTGGGTGTGCCTGGTTAGAATGAGAGATATCAGGATGTTAAAGTCCTGTGGGACTCCTGTTGTTTCCAAACTATCTTGGCAAGAATGCCCTAGCAATTCACTTTGGCTCAGTCCTCTTAGCAACTCCTATATTCTTAAAGAAGCAGCACACACACACACACACACACACACACACAATCAATAAGCCACGGAGACATTTTAATAACATCCATCTAAAAAAGGAACTTGGGTCCTTAGGTTATTTCCCCCTGAGGAAGACTGCTTTAATGGTAATAATGGTTTGAGCCAAGAAAATTTCTTTTTAATTTGCACTATTTTTTTTCAATCAGTTTTACTAATAGCTACCGTCCTCACTTGACCATCTTTAAGTAAAGTAACCTGTCCATGTGTGGGTTTTAAAGGGGATATTTCATTTATTTTATGATTTGCAATGGAAATGGCTAGATGATTTGGGGGTTGTATATATATATNTATCATTTGTTGTGAATATAATACCTGTGTGTATATGCATACCAGCTCATGTGCTTTGATATTGAAAATAGAAGTAAAATAGGAGATTCTGAGTTGTGAATATGGTTCATTTTAATAAACATTCAGAACTAACCCTAAATCTTTAACACAATTTTAACTACAAATGGATTAAGCTATTGTTCAACCTTACAGCAAGTAGAGCTGAAAAGATACAGAGGTGGACTTATGAGTGTAGACATGAAAAGACTTCTGTGGACTTTGTGATTGGAAGACCAGTGGTATGGTGGCACAACACACATCGATGTCCTGTGTTAGTACACAATAAAGAACAAACCTGATGTTAGCAGTTATATCTAGGGACTAAACTTTCATTTTCTGTATGATGTATTTACTCTCTCTCTCTCTCTGTCTCTCTCTCCAAATTACTTACTGATATTTATTAGTCAGGAAAAAAGTAAAACAAGAGAAAAGTAAGCATAAGTAAACTTCCCGTAGGCCTATGTACTTCTCGCTCAGTGTTGTCACAGAAGCTAAGCATTAGGCTCAACTTTGCAGTGTGCCATTTAGTGTCTTATTCATTGGACTAATTGTGTTTTAAATTTTTATGTAAAGTATCTGACACATGTGTCACTTGTGATAATCGACAATGATAATGATGGCTGATGTTGGGAATAATCTTGCCTTTTAAACCCCTGTGTTAAGCGTATTCCTTCAAAGATGAGTCAAGCTAGGAAGCCTGATTGATAACATCCTACGTGTATTGAAGCTTTCGACAATCCCCAATTATGCAGGACCTGTGACTTCAAACCAGGGCAGTCTCCATTTTATTGATGGCCGCAAATCAAAGAGTACAATAGCTATGAAAAACCTATATGGCCACTGGGAATGAGACAGTAATCAAACAGCTACTTCACACAGCATTTCAAGGGCAATTAATACATGCAGCTCTGTTCCAGGTATGGCCCTGAGCATTGCACATCAGAAACCATTGCTGACTTGGGAACTTTTAACTGGTTCTACAAACAGGAAAAAGCAAGCCTGCGAGTCACAGACATGAGTCCTGAGCACCTAACCAGCCTCTAACAGATAGCCTATGTGAACCTGGCTTTTGCATTTCCCACCTTCTCCATGTTTCTATTGCCTTTTTAGGCTTCCTTTTGTCTACGTTTTCCTCAACTGAGTGAATCTACTTCACACCACAAATAACCAATGTGAACTGCCTTCGTAGCTGATGTCCGTATCTCTAGCTTCTGTAAAGGCTCTGCTTCAGAGCCAATGCTTAATACATGGGCAAACTCCTTAGTG
Organism: Bramus lutescens; assembly: GCA_001685075.1. Classification (NCBI taxonomy): domain Eukaryota; kingdom Metazoa; phylum Chordata; class Mammalia; order Rodentia; family Cricetidae; genus Bramus; species Bramus lutescens. The sequence continues at coordinate 747,722 of LOEQ01000909.1, read as the reverse complement.
TACGTTTTTTTTGCTTTTGGCATAAGTTTAAGGAAAATGAGAGAACACAGAATAAAGATCAGGTTCTGTTACTGGGGCTAGAGACGTTCCTTGCCTAAAAATCAAAACCAAATCAGCAAAACCAAAAACAAACAAACAAAAAAACACCATGGCCAAGCCCTTCCCTAAAGCTCATTATGTTTTCAAACAGCTTTGCCAACCCTGCAGAGCAGAGAGCCTGCTGGGAAGGCTACACACACAAAGCAGAGCCCACTCAGCCAGGCCCACTCAGAGCTCAAATAATTGGCCCCCTCCCCCTTTTCTCATTCCTTTCCTCCCGCTCTTACTGTCTCGGAAGCCTGCCCTATAAATCAGATTTAATTATCTATAAAATTTGGTGTAGAAAAGGATTTACTCATTAAAAATGTTCATCAGCTTGCTACCCACGTTCCAGACTAATAGAAGCGGAAAAGGAACACCATGGAAACACCAGACGGGCTGGAGAGATAAGCAGGCTTTGAAATACCTGAACCTCAATTAAATAGCAAGTTCCTGCTTCTGTATTTGCCTTTTAAAATATCATGTCGGAATAAGTAAATGTCACCAAATAATCAACCTGGTTCCCCCTCCTTTCTGTTTTGGTAACTTGCTTCAACAGGTTTTAAGAGATGGGTTTTTTTTCTCTAGGTTTACCTCCTTTGCCTATGTGTTCACCCAAGATATTTTATATTTCCTCAGTTCTCTCTCTCGGAGAGAGAGAGAGAGAGAGAGAGAGAGAGAGTCTCTCTGTCTTTGGTGTGTGTGTATGTGTGTGCATGTCTGCAAAATGTCATAATCCTCTCTATAGCCAAACACAGCAACTTGCATTTAGTCACACAGCAAGGAGCAGTTAATTAATGAGTGCCAAGGGAGGCACGGGGAAACATTGGAGAAGAATGCAGCCAGTGAAAGAGCAGAGGGGAATGTCTGAAGTGAGGCCAAAATAAATCTCCAGTCCTAGGAGAAAGCTCTGGGAGAGACGAAGGAACTGCTAGCAGCTAGCTGAGATGGCTTTGCGGGTGGTGGGGAGGGTTGTTTGTTCTCACTGTTTGTCCAAGTGATAGAAGCCAGACGTGCAGGAACTTGGAGAGAATGTTGGAGCTTCTAAATGAGGCGAAGCTCCACAAATCGAAAATCTCCTATCAGTTTCTATGAAAGGCTTCCATGGGAAGAGTCAAAAATCTAAAACTTTTTTTCTTGTTTTCAGGCACATGAGGGGATTCTTGTCATGACTCTCCCAAATCCTCACTGTGCAAGGACAGAGAGAAAGTGCTCACAGAGGTGGGAGGGACAAGATACACATGGTAACAGCGAGGAAACCTGCCTGAGGAGCCAGCTTTCCTCCATCTGTCCCCCTCTGCCTTCCAGACAGGACATCTTTTCTGACAGTGTCCACCTGGGCTTCATCACATCTCAAAGGCTATCCTTGGGAGCTGGGGTAGACAAGGAATAACCAAAGAGGACTAGTAGGCAGGGGTCTGTCATATTCCCATCATTTTAGTGGAAAGGCTCATTTATGTCAATTTTAAGACAAGAAACTGTCTCATTGCCTTTGTACATTCCTACTTGTCCCTAAAGGATCAGTTCTTTTGTTGTTTGTCCCTAGATTTCTTGCTGAGCCTTCCCATTCAATCCCTTTAATCTCATGAGCTCTCCAAAGCTCACCCAGTTAAAGACCTGGGATCTTTTAATTAGGTTTTGATAAACAAGAACTCTCGTTAGTCACTCATCCGTAGGAGGGTCCACCTTCTCAGCTCATGGAAGGTTTCTGAAGACTCTTGTCCTTGATCACACAGCTATGAAAGACTGTAGAGCCATGCTATCCCAGAGAGTTGATCCTGACCCAGCATTTGCCTCAGGAGACAGAAGGGGATCAAGAAGTAAATGTCATTTGACTTTGTGATGCCATTGTCCCTCTGAGCCATCGACTTGTTAATGTAGTGCAGCCATGTCCTCACATTTCTCAACTAGACCTGGTGACTCCTTGACAAAGATCTTGCCTCACTTCACATTATCAACGGCAAAGACTGTGTCTGTCACGTGGAGGGGTTACCCTTATTGAACATGGACTGATGAACAGATAATCTCTTGTTGTTCGAGCTACAGTGCCATCTGACTCAGACACAAAAGCTAGCGTTGTTCAACCATCGTCTTTTTGTCTTTGGGTTCACCCAGTTGCTTAGAGTGTGAGCAGCAGGAGTGATGGTTCTGCTAGCTTCCAAGAACAACGTTTTATCCATCCTTTGCTGTTCCTGTTCTGTCATTATTGTTACTTATGTCCCAAATGGCTAGAATAGCACACAGTCAGTAAATGAGACTCTGGGGTTCACTGAAATGAATACATACTGAACTAGAAACTCTGTGCCACTTACCTTGTCCCATAGCAGGAACTCAGAGCACAAATCAGAGAGAAGAGAGGCATGGGAAGTGAAGATCCAGAGAATGGGAAAACCTTGCTGTTTCATCAAACACTACTTAACATTTACTTACTTAGACCAGGAATTGAGCTGTTTTCCTATAAAACAATGATGAGCAAAGCTAGTTTTCAAAGAGTTAAAAGTCCAGTGGGGGCAGTTAAGCATGAACATGGCCGTCCTACTGACTTCCATGCTCTGATAACCATACCTTGTAAGTGGTTGTTAGGCCTCAGGCTGTGCTACTGTTGACTGTAACCGATAATGGGTGAATAACCCCAAGCCTGAGCTATGAGCTTGATCATTAGCTTTGCACCGTTGAGCACTATGATCATTCTTCCACGCCAGTAGACTTGCTACCACCATCTGAGCAAACACCAAATGGACTCCTTAGACAATGGGAACAGCCAATGAAATCCAACACGTGGCCAGTCAGAAACCGTAGATGGCCACCGCTGACACTCTTCATTATGCCAAAAGGGTGGCTAAGATTCACAGATAGATAAGACTGAAAGACCCACAAATCTTCCCTTTTCTCGAAACAGTCTCCTCAAAGCAGACAGAATTCTTTATGTCCTTCTGAGACAGGCACTCAGCGGATTATGTCATTCCGTGCCTGGAAGAAAAGAAAATACATGAGCAGATCTTGCCCACTGCCATGAATCACCTGATTAGTTAATCCATTGCCTTCTCCCTGATGACCACTTGTCACATCCCAACCCCCCCACACTGTCACACCCCAACCCATGCTCACATCTATCTTGGTTCACATAGCCGGAAGTCCAAGCCCAGAGAGCAGAATGCTTGATCCTTTATGGAGAAAAGACTCGTGTTTCTCTCAGGAGGTCTCTAGCAAGGAGCCCTGCCTTTGCTACTGTGACCCACAAAGGAAGTTTTCCCATATCACAACTTTGTGAGCTGTACTGTGAAAGTAGTAGCTCCCCCCACCCCATTCAAATCTCAGCTCCGATAGTGAGCTTTCTAAAATGTCTGCTGCAGGTCCAAGATCCCCATTAAGATGCTTGACCGTGTAGCCCATGCCACTCTTCTCGCAGAGGCAGCTCCACGAGATGACATCCACACATCAGTAATGAGCAGACATCTGCATACACACTGGCTTGAAACATAAAGAACTGGAGGACTTCAGAGCTGTCAATCACTGGGGTTGTCCTGGCCCTGTGTTTATTCAGAAGTAATTTTCAAGGCTGCAGGAAGTGTTGTTACTAACTGATGAGCACGTCTGAACACCAAAAATGAAGAATGATTGATGCCCATTTAAGTAAGCTGAGAAAGTCTTCATCCACTAGAGGCAGCCAGCACTCAGGATATTGATAAGGCCTTGACATGGTGGGTGAGTGATGAGCAGTGTGCAGGATCTACTGAGAAGCAAAAACCTACAGCATTGAGGAACAGTCCTTTGGATGCGAATCCTGCAGCTCCACATAGCAGCTAGTGGTCCTGTCATCTTGACTTGATCCACAACCAAAGCTCCTGTAGGATCACTCTTACTTTTCTGATGGGACAAACATAAAAGCAAAGACTTACTAATTGGTTACAAACTCCTCTTTGATTTACTAATTGGTAGGTAATTTAAAATTTTTCTAGTCTGAATGCTTAATTCAGTGTCTTTTCCATCCTGTCATGTTTTGGTATGAATAGGTAGAATAAAGGATGGAAACAAATATTACACATTAGAAACATTGAAACCATGAGACCTAATTTGGGGACTCATGCCATGAAGTCAACGGACCTACAGGATTCCCCCTAGTATTCTTCCCTGAACCTTGAGTATAATAGAATGCTACTCTACTACAGGTCTTTGCTGTTTGGAAAGGACAAAATTCCCTTTTGATCATGGACCTGGCTCACAAGTTAAGGCAACTCTAAATTATTGCTCTATTGTAACTCCAGATCAAAGCTATCACATGCACTTACACACAGCAGCTGAAGTGCATGTCTATGCAAGACATAATATTGGTACCTGGTGAATGAAATCAAATTCTCTCTCTGTCCAGAGCCACTGAATGTAAAATACAGATTTCGACAAGTGCCAGGTAGGATAAGAGTCTATTGTTGTGAAAGAGAACGATGGGCTTCTGCAATGAATGGCTTTCTGCAGGCATCGTGTTTAGGACGAAACATTAAGATAAAATAGGGAAAGACCAAGTAACAGGCAAAGGTGTCCAGGAAAGGGGATTGTATGCAACCTAGGCAGACAATAGCATATGCTAAATCTGTGGCAGATTGAGAGGCGGTAACCACGGGCTAATATGACCTGATCTTAGGCAATGGAAATGATTGCAATTCATAAATACATTCTTTGTCTTAAAAGATTGTTCTTCTAACTTGGTTATCCTTTAGGATTTATTGCAAGTCTGTCACTTAACTCTCAGCTCTCAATCCCATACTTCTTCACTGGCATCTTTGGACTCCCTTCTCTGGCTTTATCCTCAGTACTTCAGACTTTTTCTATCATTTTCAGCAGCACTGAGAGTAAGACAGATAATCTGTTGGAATATTGACTTGTGGCTTGTCCCCGTGATTGTACTGTAGCCTGACATATTGAGAAGCCTTTTGGATCTCCTCTATACAGGAAGGAACAGACAGCCTCAAACATCTGAAGTCTCTTTTCTACCTGCTTGCAATGAATAACTTCCTTCTGTGTGAGAAGCCCCCTAGAGGTTATGCAAAATGTTGTCCCATCAAGAGAAAGGATTGTGAGCTGTCTTGCTGACAGATGATTTGCGCGTCTTTGTCATTTTTCTACTCAGGAGTCTAAAAATGTTTGTAATCGTCAGTCAAACCTGGATTCCAAGGGCTGGGATGGATCTTGGTTGGCAGAGTTCTGGCCTAGCATACACAAGGCTCTAAATTTGACCTCCTAGTACTAAGCAAAGGGTCTTGAGATACATGCCTCTAATCCTAGGAGTCAAGAGATGGAATTTGAGAGAATCCAGAATTCAAAATCATCCTCAGCTATATGGGAAGGCCAGCTTTGACTACTTGAGATTGTTTCTCACAAACAAAATCCTGTACAGATTAAAATCTATAAGGGCCCTCCTGCCTTCTTCTTATCCAGCCCCACCACTTCCAATTCCATGCCCAATACTAAGCCCTGCTCTACCAACTTTCCCTGTCCTGTAATTCTTCTCAAATCTCTTTCACCCATGTTTTTCTCAAGTCCTGTTCTCCATTTTAACCTCATTTTGATAGTTCATTTTCCTGATATCCTATAGAACTTCCTGCCTCCTTGGTGTGTATGGCTATTCATTATATCTGCTTGAGTACAAAACAGTCACAGAACAAAGTACAGACTTTTTCTCCTTGGCTATGTGGTAGAATGCTTGATTACTGAGGTCAAGGCTCTCACTTCCTGAGTTGCATCTAGTTTCCACTGCGAAGCTAAATGTGTGGCAAGCACACGAAACATTAAATTCACAAGATAATGAATATATGAATAAATAATCTTTTGGAACCAGTTTATATATGGTAAGGCATGTAAAGGACTTTTCCGCCTGCCTTACTCCTTGCCATTTCTCCACGCTCAGTTTATACACGCTGCTTCTCTCTTCCTGACTCTAAGTTCAGCTTTACCTTCCTGTGTGCTACTAACGTGCCCAGTACCGCTCAGAACACACCATTTTATACAAGAGCTTGTCCTTGACCTCTTCCTCCATGCTAAACGCTCCTTAAAGAGAGGTATATCGTTTGATTCAGACATCACTGAGTCCAATGCCCAGCTGTCCCATTACAGTCATCGCAGAAAACATCTATTGAATAAATCACTGAAAAATTTGCTGATTTTAATATACAAATTATGCAATTATTGAAATAGAAGATCTGCACATCCATGTTTACTAAATAGACCCGTATTTCTTAAGGCATCTGTTTACCCATTTACACTAAGGCTAAAGAGTACGGTTTGAATGTTCTTCAGGGATGATAAGAGTGTCACGTGATGATAGGTGGTAAGCTGCATCCCTTAAAGCAGTCATTATTAGCACAGCATGTCAATATGTGAATTTGTAGCTTTGCCATAGATAACAGCGGATCCCAGAACCTCACCAGACACGCATCTCAGGCTTACAGTTAAAACTGATTGTAAACTTGTCAAGATCAAGAATCACCTGGAAAACAAACAAACAAACATAAAGCCTCTGGGCATATCTATGAGATTACCTAGATCAGGTTAACCTCTGGGCATGCCCATGAGGGGTTATCTAGATTGGATTAACTTAGGTGGGAAGGTCTACCCTAAATTCCAGACAAATAAAAAGTGGAGCAGGAGCTAAGCACTCACAGACTTCTTGACTATAGATAACAGCTCTGGGATTCTCTAGGATGGAGTTAACTGAGATAGGAAGACCTGTGCAGATTCTAGAAGCCTACAATCAAGAAAGCCAAGGGTTTTATGAGCTGTAGTGTCCTTTTTCTTTGAACCAGGCTGATCTAAATTCCACATTCTCAAAGTGGTTGTACCAAATACAGTGTAAAGTGCCTGAAGTGATTTACATTCCTGAAACCCCGCCGGCGTTTAACTCTCAATGGTCTCTTCATGCCAGGACCATAGGCGGCAGTCATTGTTGTAAACCACTCAGTACTTTCTAGGTGTCTATCAAGATTGCATAGCATCTGCAGATTTGTAATTTCCACCTTGAGGTTTCGAGGATAGTTCGAGATTTTTAGCAGATTATCAGTTCACCCATGTTTTCCTGCACCGGGTAAGTATTTAAGAAGCAACTACTTACTATGTAGTACAGGATTTGAAGTTAAGAATGGGTAAAAAGAATCCCTTACAGTTTTCTTAGGTTTTCCACTGGAAAACAGAGGAACAAATACAGGTCTTCAGTTTCTCTTGGTTTACCAGCATGGCCATAGTTTCAGATTTCCCCATTGTCTGTGAAGACAAGTTCCTGTGACAAATTAAGATGCGATCCTGTCTAAATTCCTCTAACTTGCTTTCCATACCATGCAATTGTACTATTTTTCCCTGTTATTTTACTATTAGGTATATTTTTTGCTTTTTCTTTCTTTTTTCTTTTCTTTCTTTCTTTTTTTTTTTTTGAGCCTGTCCTGGAACTAGCTCTTTATCTGCCTAAAAATACGATTAAATCACAAAGGGTGGGGACCTATGTGTCACCAGAAGCAGTGTGCTTCCAGTGATTTTGAGTCTGCTGTAGGATTTTCTTTTAGCTTTCCTTCCAGGACTCATTCTGAAACTTCATGCTGTAACTAATACATCAACGGGGATTCACTTTGACTGATGGAGGGTTTGGGGGTATATGAACTATAAAAATTAAAAATGAAAAGAATTATATTTCCAACTGACCTGATTAAATGCCCAATCCTGGAACTTACACATTTCCACATCAAATGAAAGTTATGCATCTCATGGCTGCCAGTGAATGGCTATCTAAAAGAAAAGGGACTCTGAGAAGTTCTCATAATGACATTGAAAAAAATCACAGAATTTGGGGATTTGGAAACATGTAACCCATAGATGAAACACCAGAAGGACCCACCAGCTCCTTCTCCATGGCCCAGCACCACCAAAGGCAGATCAGGGGGGCTGCACCTTGTCGGAGGAGCAGGGTGTGGTCACTATGATAGCACCACCCCATTTGTGCCCATCAACTGTGACACTCTGGATCCTCCACACTCTGGAGCTGTCATATCGAGCATGTTGAGGAGAGAATGGTTTGTGTTTTGTTTTATTTTTTGACTATGGTATATACCATATTCTTAGCAATGCCTTGGCTAAAAACAATGGACAGAGGCAAGCCTTCATTGTAAATACTGGACTACCTAAATGACTATTGTTACTGGTCATTCTTTTTCTCTTCCTTTTTTTTCTGTAAAAGAAAAAAAAACGTTATTCCCGCACATGAATATTTAAAGCTGTCTTTTTAACACTCCTTCTGGGAGTCTTAAAATGCTGCAAATATGACCCCTATGAGCCCCAGAGAGTATTGGGTAGTTTATGACAGAGGCTGAGGAATCTCCAGTCTTGACAAACCCTCTTCAACTTGATGGGCCCTATATAATATCACTGGTGTGTAAAATTTAAAGTGTGATATGAATGACGTTTTTCTTTGGGATAAAGAGATGGATTTTGCAATAAGCCAGTGGCTAAACAAACAAGAAGTCATGATATAAGCACATGATTTTTATCTATTTCTGTTTGAGAAAAATATTGGATTTCAATGACGTATATCTTGGGATACATCATTGTATCTGAAGTTTGTTTGTTTGGCCTTTGTTTATGCAAGTTAGTGTCATGAAGATTGCTTCTTTAGTGGGTCAGGCTCTAAGTGATACTGCAGAATAAATATTAAGGAAATGGAAAGTTACTTGTCAAAATAGCTTAATATTGATCTGTACTGTTCTCCATGAAGGTCCAGTGAAACTGGGCATCACTGTCAAATGCTGTTTTCTCACATTGGAAGCAGAGCCCACACTGAAGTAAAACATATACCCATTCTGACAGGAATCTAAAATATAGAGTGTTTATGTAAGATGAACATGTGCTCATCTCCAAAGGCAGCTTGAAATGCAAGAAAACTAAAAGACTACACTATTAATCATTTGAATTCTATTTTCAATTTATTGTTTTAATTGATAAGACACAAAACGGCATGTATGAATCCTGTATGATTAGATGCTCTGATGAATATGAGCATTGCAGAGGAAGTAAAACCAGCTAATTAACTCAGACTTCAGCTCACAAGGCTTTACTTTTTGTGAAAAGAAAATATCCCATCCTCTCTGCATTTGTCTTCAGAAATATGGTGTGTTATAAACTACCATCACCATATTGTACATTATCGACATTCTCTCGTGTGTTTTCGCATCCTCCCAGTGCCCACCGTGAGCCATTGCTGTGGGGAAATTGAGATGTGTAATTCCCATTAACAATGTGACAGTAACAGCAACTCTATAACTGATTCCCCCCATTGGATGGTGTCTTCTGCTTACACGACACTGAACACATTCCCTCATGAGTCAGACAGGAAAGAAATGGCATATCACCTCATTGAAAAGCAGAAAGAATACAGCGAGCCCTGCAGTTGTTCTGGGTACCAGAAACAGTCCAGCCTTGGACGTTGTGTGTGCTCTCTGCGCTGGAGCCATTATCTCTTTGCACACATGGGATACTTACATCTAATTAGCATTCAGAAACTGATGAACTCTCAATATGGTCAGCACAAGGCAGGGAAATACATCTTGATGCAGTCTATTAGGTCATTTGTTTAATAAATTAAAATACTTGAGGAAGGAAAAATCAGCCTGGCTTTTCCTCCAATCTGTTCTCTTTTAGTGAAGGACTGGATTGCAGTACAAATTCTAAGAGAGTGGAGGCAACACAGCATTAAAAGCTCCATAATCAAAACAGAGAGCATAAAAACACTTGAGCATTGGCTAATGGACAGTTTATCATCCAAACAGATGCATTCATTAAGGGAAAAATTACCTTCAAATATCAGTAAAATAAATTGGGTCTCCTCTGATTTCTTATTTCTGCAGCAAGTGTTCGGAACTACAGAAACAAGAATATAAACGATGTTCGTTGTGGAGGCAGGGCAGTTTGGGCATTTAAGTTTATTGGGCGAAGCTGTTTGAACTGCTTGAAGATGGTAAATCAAGCAAATATGGAACATTCCAGCTGATAATGTCTTTCTGGGCCAATTACTTCTCTTCTATATTTCAAACACAGAGACTGTTTTGTTACTCTACGGCTATTGCTATTATTAATGCTCTGGATAGTGCTAATAAGAAATCATTTTCTGCTTTGCCGTAGCAGTGTGGACTCAGATCACTCACTGCAGTATCCCCTCGGCGGCAGGGAGGCATCCCTCTCCAGCACAGAACTGGAAGGCTGGCCTCCTGCACTGTGAACTCACAGTCAGATGGCAGAGGGAATAGCTCTATGCAGCTGGTGGCCTGGTATGAGAGCGCTCCCATTTTGCCTCATCGTTCTGAAATTAACACAGAGAAACAGGGCTCCTGAGTGCCCCAAGGCTGCAATCCAGCCATTGAATGCTCTAAAGAACTTTCATAAATAAACAAACTAAGCAGTAGCTCACTGTGATGTGGCCTTCAGGTACGTGGAAAGTGTTGCCCTGTGAGGGAGCCAGCAGAGAGATTCTCAAAACTTCTTAGTGCTGTGTCAGTACATAACATGTAGGGTGGCTGTTTCCAAAACACCTTGGGTGTGATGAGCACTCGCAACTGCTCTTGCATTTTCTCTGACCCTCACGGCAATCCTGTCTATAGATATCATTGTCACTGAGAGGGAAAGGAAACGGAGGTTCCATGTGAGCTGGCAAAGTCTTTTGTGTGAAGATACTTCCCTGGGGTCCTGAACCTTGACCATCATACACATCATCTACACACTGATTCCAAGCTAAAAGGTAGCTGGGTCCTTTTATTTTGCATAGGATGAAATGAAGGAAACACCAGCTAAAGTAAGCACCGCCAATCTAATCAAGCAAGTTACCATTTGACTATTTCACCTATGGTCTCAGTAGTGTGGAGCCAGGCCACCTCTATGCAGAGAGGCCATACAGTGTTACAGGCAAAGATTCTGATGTTGGTCTGACCAGAGGACATGGCTGACTGTGTCATCTTTAGGAAACTAGAAAACTTTTCTGATTCTTGTCTTTTTATTTGTGCAACACTAGCAATAGTAACAACTTGGACAGTAGTCAAACTTCATCGAGCATGTAACATGTACGAAACACTTTTCTAAGTCTTTAACAATACCTCAACTCACTTAATCCCCAGAGTCATGGTGCTATTAATTTGTAATGATAAAACTAGGTTATAGAGAGGTTGTAGGATTTGCCAAGGGAGAAATAGCAGGAAGTGCCACAAGTGATGTTGCAGCTCATGTATTTAGACCCCAAAGTCTATGGTTGTACTGTTACTGTCTTCTTACCTGCCTCCCTTGGCTGCTTTTAAGATCAGGGAGTACGAATGTTATCACACACACATATGTACACCACACACACACATACCTCACACAGATATACATACATACATGCACCCCATATATATGTTTGTCATATATATATATATATATGTATATTATATGACACTAGGTAAATATATTTGGAGACCATCTGGTTTATGTAGAACACATGTTGCATGGTTTTAAATGTCAGTATATCATACATAATAAGAGTAGCTACATTGTTCAGTAAATGCTGACTTTCTGAGGTTAAGTATACCCCACAAACATGGCATACTCTTAAAGACAGGGCAAGCACCATGGAAGAAATCTTCAATAATACTGTATATGTAAATGAGATAGAAGGGTGTGGTCTTAGAGGAGAAGGCAGAGCCTTAGCCATCATGTTAGCCTTGAAAGCAATACTTTGCATGTAGAAACTGTTCCATCAAATTGATTCAAATTGTTGTTTTAATTGGGAAATGTAAACTTAAGCATTGTGCTTCTATTGCAGGCATCTCTTCATTTAATTAGGCACAAGCCCCTAGTCAGGATGGTGAGGGTTCTGTGATTCTCTGGACTCCTGTACCTGAAGAATCAGTAGTCTGTTGGCTATAGAGATATAGATGATGCAGACAACACACCCCTAAGTAATAGCTCTGCAGTATATGCTACAGTGCAGGAAAGTTAGACAGGAATGGGTGGCTTGCTTCATCTATTGCTAGCACTTCAAGAAGGAAGATTTTAGGTACTATCACAAAGGATGACAAGGAAGTATCCAGTTAAGCAAGGCGGGCTCTATGTGGAACATCCACATAGAGTAAGTGCTGCTCAAAATGTCAAAAAAGTTTAGACAGTAGGAGGCTGCATTTAGGGCACTTTCAACTATATATATGCATTGCTAAAGTAGATGAGTGCTGATTGTGGAAGCCACTATAAAATTCAAGAACTGAGGCTAAGAAAATAAACCATGTTTAGGTTTAGAAAAATGGCTGTGCTATGTTTATGCTTCAACTTTATGCCTTAGGAAAACACTGATTATTCTAATAAGGAGATTCATATGGTAAGGTTTATGTTTTGTTTCAACATTTGTTCAGTGTGTGTGTATGTGTATTGGTGTGTGCATATGTATGTATATGTATATTGAGGTGTATGTATGTGTGTATTGGTGTGTATATATGTACATATGTGTATAATGGGATATGTATATGTGTGTATGTATACATGTGTAAGTATAGAGACTGTGGAGGGAAACATGATGTTTTTATGCTAAAAATATTGAAGATTCCTTGACCCCAAAGTTCATATGTAGAGGTCAGAAGACAGCTTGTGGGAGTCAGCTCTATCCTTCCAACAATTTGGGTGCCTTTAGCCACCAAGCCACCTTATGACCAAGGACTTATATTTTATCAAAATAATTGGCAAGAGGATCAACTAAAGAAGCTATCAAGAAAACTAAAAACAGAGACCTGCACCCAAGCCAGACAAGAGACATGAAGAGGAGTGCCAGGCCATCACCACTTGTGGGAACAGGAGAAGTTGAGCTGCTCATGCTGAGACTTAGTAGCAATGACCCAGTTCAAGACCGCGTGAAGATGGAAACACTAAAGCCTATAGCAACAAGGGGCTTGAACTGCAATCACACAGCCTACATCTGTTTAGCCCTGCTGTGGGAGAAAAAAAATGAGTCTCTTAAAAATTAATTTACGTATTTAAAAAAATTCCATGTGCGTTGGTGTTTTGCTTGCATGTATGTCTATATGAGAGTGTTAGATCCCTGGAACTGGAGTTACAAAGAGTTGTGAGCGGCATGTGGGTGCTGGGAACTGAACTCAGGATCTCTGGAAGAGCAGTCAGTGCTCTTAACCACTGAGTTGTCTCTCCAGCCCAAATGAGACCAACCTTGAATGTTTTCAGCATGGAAATGTGAGTGCCCATGAACACATGCAGAACCTTAACTGTGTCATCTCCAAGGCTGTTCTTGTCTTCATAGCAAAGATCATTTCATGTCTTCGGGCTTCTCCTGGCCCACAGGATGTCTATGCCACAAGAGATATGGTATAGGATATATGTCCACTGGGTAAGAAGCCTGATGAAAGGTGTGGGCTTGGTGTGGTTCGTGTGTCCACATTGTTACAAATAGGGTTTTTCCTTAATGCTAAAAGTTTTAAATAGAAATATTAACACATAAATACAAAAGTTGGGAATATTTCAATAGAACCAGAAAGAAGTTGTTCTCTTGTAGAGAACACAGATGAACTTTGTCTGTGGTCAAGGCCTAGCCAGACTTCCTGGGGTTCCTACTTTGTGCCACCACTATTTCTTATGAATTCCATGCTTCTACCTCCTTCGCCACCTCCATACATACATTGGTGACCATACATACATTGGTTCATAGGCAAGTCTCAATTTTCATGAGCTGGAGAGGGCATTGTGCAGTTGAATTTCCCACCAGCGTATCAAAACCAGAGTGTGGGTAGCCAAACCCTTTATCTGCTCTCTAGCAGCTGGGCATCCTCCACTGTCCCATGCTTTCATCCACAGTACACTGTTAATGCAGAATGCTCTTATCTGGACTCCATGCCTCCATTTCGGAGGAATAATTCAAACCGCAGCACACAAGCGTCAAATTTCCCAAGTAATTCAGCAAATTCAGAAGATCATTGCCCACACAGCTGCGTGTGTCTTATGGATTGGCTTTGAAGATTTTGCTACCGTGGTCACTAAGGCCAAAGCTAGTGTTGACTTCCCACTCTATAGCTACTACTACTCCTCCCTCCCTCCCTCCCTCCCTNCCCCCTTCCCCCCATCCCTTTCCATAACGCGGGGAGAGGGTCTGTTTGGGGCTGGGGCTCAGTGCGTGGCTGTGGCAGCGGCTTCTGCCCTTTTCATCTTATAACTCACTTCCCTAAAATCTTGCAGCATATAGTCCTGCAAGAACACCAGGGAGGAAGTGATTTCCTTGTGTTCCCAGAAATAAATGGGCACTTGAACTCACCTGTATGTGGGACAAACACGTGAAATCGGAGTGTGTAGAATATTCTGTGCTCCTAGCCTTTGGTGGAGAGTGTGTATACATGAACAATAGCAGTTCATCCGCAACATAAAAAGATTCAGTTTATTCCTGATTTCTCCACAGCCCTTTTGAGGGGTAAAAATTTCAAAGAATCGGGAATAATTATAGCCCAAGCCCTTGGTTTGAAGCATGCACTGTGAGCCCATATTTGTTTTGTTTTAGGGAGATTCGTTCTTTAAAACAAGTAGGTAGTTTCCACTGAGCAAGGCTTTGTTTCAGTTCCTTATAACTAAAGTCCATTTGTAAACTTAAAGGTTTTCTGAAGTGTGCAAGTGAACTCACATTTTAGCAACAGCGGCATTGCATAACACGGAGTGCTTTGATTTTTCCCATCTAAGTTGAAAAAGTTGTCACAAAACACCAGCAGATTCAAAACAGCTCTCGAAATGACTTTTGTTAAAGGCAGATTCCTGAACTATTCATCTGTGTTAAAATGCATTTTGCCTTGAATCATATGTCATGTTGCCAGCAAAGACTTGTTTCCATGCCAACTCGTTTGCAACACAGGGGGAAAAAATCAAAGATGGTAACATCTGGAAGATGTCAGTACTGATATCAGCCACTTACAATGAAAAACACGGGACCACGAGTGTCTGCCAAAGACACCCTATATATGGGGGTAAATTTTTACGATATAATTGCCTAACAATGCACTGTCCTTCATTAGAGGGGAGGGGTTGTTGTCTTGATCTAAACCCTATTCCAGAAAAGGCTTGCAGAATGGAAGAATTAATATGCTTCTGATGCAGTGTTATTCCTAGAGAAACTAGCACGTGGGCCTCTTAACAAGCCACTCAATTTCCTGCACAGACATCAAAGCGAGACAGGAGCCCATCCCTTCACTCTCTGCGTGCTCCCTTTCACCTGCCGTCCTGCAAAACTCCACTTTAAATGACGGTGCTATAGCTGAGATCAGTGAGACCCAGCATTTCCAACAATGGATGCCATGGCCACCAGTTCCAAAATACTCTTCTTTCCACATATTTCTGGCTTTTTTGGCATTTGCATATGTGTGAAAAGATGCCTGTGCTCATATGTGTGTCTGTGTGTGTATACATACATATATAATTAGTTTGTTTCTTTCTTAAGTTATAAAGAATGATGCAGGCCAGGTGGCTTCTTAGAAATAGCATCCTATAGGCAATGAGCCTAAAGCTACAAACTTTCAAGTGCTGGGAATGCTGTCAGAGCACCTCAAATCAAATGCAGTAACAAGGACCCACTGAGTACTCTTGACTGAAGAGCCTGAGTATCTCACATCGCAACAGAACATAAGTGTTTACTAAGCTTTAACAACTTGTAAGCATCCAAGAGGTCATGGGAACAGTAACCATCTGTGGTCCTTACCCCTGCCTACTCAAACAAGAGTTTAGTCTTCTCTTGGGGTCCTGGTATATCCCAGTATTCCTGTCTGCAGAAGATGCCTCACCTATGCATACATGAGAACTCTGCTCAGAGGCACTGTCAGCGAGTCTTCTTCTGCTATAACCTAACTCTATAGCTCTGCCCACCTTCAACCAAAGTAGGGACAGTCTCCTGCAAGACCACAGACTACAACCAAGTGGTTCTGCCTCTTACTATGAAGTCAAACTTTCACTGTGTCAAAGGTGTACTGGTGTCTCCAATAGGGTAGGAAGGCCTTGGCCAATGTCTCCTAGCGCTACTCAGAATATTTGATGGCAGGGCTCAAGGATTTTAAATTCAAAATTGCTTTCAGTGTGACATACCCATGATTCTGTTGGGACCTGGGTCAGTTCCAATCAAGATAAATTCCCAGTGACAATCACAATACGATTTTTTCACCCTGATCCTGACCCTCTGTCATAGTTTAGATTGCCTTGCTGAGTCAACCTACCCTTTTGTGGCTTATCTTCATTTTAGGTGTATTCTTTTTCCAAAAAGTTCATTGACCTCCTTTGCAAAGAGATCATGTGACAGGCCCTCCCCAGGCTACGCAGTAAGGTCTAATGGACAGCTGAAATGCTAAGCAAGAATCCCATACTGTTGTTTGGCATCCCTTGTTTTTCCAAAGGACCAGATCTTTGGAGGCATTTCAGACAGGACTTTTCCTTAAGAAAAGTCCAGTTTGTTCCTCCAAGCTCTCATCCCCGTAAGTTCATCTTCAGCACAAGTGGAGGGCTTGAAAAGGAGAGAGAGAGATTTTTAACACAGCTTTTTGCTGTTTGCTAGGGTGTGCTGCAGAGAAATTTTCCTGACTCAGCAGCCTTAGCAGGAAAAAGGCTGCGCCATTTTAAATGTGGCTTCCTGGGCCCTGCCGCAGGTGCAAACTCCGGCTATGGATGTTTGTGTGCCTGCTTGGGATCGGGAAGAAAGTACTCTGAGACCATGCCAATGGCTCAGTGCTCTCCGCCTGCACCTGGGCAGATGGCTGGATCAGGCTTAGGCAGGCAGGAGAGCATGGTGGATTTCTGCCGCCATACACAGAGATGTTTCCAGG
>LOEQ01000909.1:701876-714890 GCA_001685075.1 Bramus lutescens | reverse complement strand
CCACACACACTAGGCTCCCACACAGCCAGCACATGGAGTAGAATCAAAACCCAGTGCCATTGTCCTTGGCTTCTCAGTCAGCTCTCCTTGTAAGCCACTTTCAGAGAGTCAGGATTGACCACATACTCCATAATATGTTTTCTAGATCCATCCTTTTGTCTGTAAGTTTCAGGATGTCATTATTTTTTCTGCTGTGCAGAACTCCATTGTGTAAATGTACCACATTTTTCTTACCCATTCTTCAGTTTAGGGGCATTTAGATTCTTCCCAGGTTCTGGTTATGACAAACAATGCTGCTACAAACATAGTTGAGCACATGTCTTTGTCGTATGATTGAGCATCCTTTGGGTATATACCCAAAAGTAGTATTTCTGGGTCTTGAGGTAGGTGGTTTCCTAATTTTCTAAGAAATTACTGAAATCCAAAGCGGCTGTACCAGTTTGCAAGTCTACCAGCAATGGAGAGTTCCCTTTACCCCTCAACCTCTCCAGTATAAGTTGTCATCTGTATTTTTGATCTTGACCATTCTTACAGGTATAAGATGAAATCTCAGAGTTGTTTTGATTTACATTTTTCTGATGACTAAGGATGCTGAGTATTTCCTTAAGTCTTTTAGCCATTTTAGATTCCTCTGTTGCAAGTTCTCTGTTTAGGTCTGTACCCCATTTTTTTTATTGGATTATTTGTTCTTTCCATGATCAATTTATTGAGTTCTTTGTATATTTTGGAGACCAGCCCTTTGTCTGATGTGGGGTTGGTGAAGATCTTTCCCATTCTACAGGCTGCCATTTTGTCTTGTTGACCAAGTCCTTTGCTTTACAGAAGCTTCTCAGTTTCAGGAGGTCCCATTTGTTAATTGTTTCTCTAGGTGTCTGTGCTACTGGGGTTATATTTAGGAAGGGGTCTCCTGTGCCAATGAGTTCAAGTGTACTTCCCATTTTCTCTTCTGTGAGGTTCAGTGTGGTTGGTTTTATGTTGAGATCTTTGATCCATTGGACTTGAGTTTTGTGCATGACAATAGATGTGGATCTATTTTCATTTTTCTACATGTTGATATCAAGTTATCTCTGCATCATTTGCTGAATATCTTTTATTTCTTCTATTTTTTAGGGTTTTTTGTCAAAACTCAGGTGTTTGTGTGTGTATTAATATCTGGGTCTTGGATTTGATTCCATAGGTCCTCCTGTCTGTTTTTATGCCAGTACCAGGCTATTTTCAGTACTGTAGCTCTGTAGTATAATTTAAATTCAGGGATTGTGATGCCTCCAGAAGTTCCTTTATTGCACAGTATTGTTTGGGTTATCCTCTTTTTCCATGAAGTTGAATATTGTTCTTTCAAGGTCTTTGAAGAATTTTGCTGGGATTTTGATGGGCAGTACATTGAATCTGTAAATTGCTTTTGGTAAGATTACCTATTTACTATGTTAATTCTACCTACCTAAGAACATGGGAGATCGTTCCATTTTCTGGTGTCTTCTTCAATTTCTTTCTTCAAAGATTCTAAGTTTTTGTTATACAGGTCTTCAGTTTATTTAGAGTTACTCCAAGATAGCTTAAGTTATTTGTGGCTATTGTGAATGGTGATGTCTCTCTGATTTCTTTCTCAGCCCATTTATCATTGTGTAGAAGGCCTACTGATTATTTTTGAGTTAATCTTGTATCCTGCTAAATTACTGAAGGTGTTTATGAGTTGTAGAAGTTCCTTGGTTATTTATGTAAACTATCATATCATCAGCTAATAGTGAGAGTTTGACTTCTTCTTTCCCGATTTATATCCCCTTGATCTCCTTTTGTTGTCTTATTGCTCTAGTAAGAACCTCAAGTACTATATTGAATAGATATGGAGAGAGCGGACAAACTTGTCTTGTTCCTGATTTTAGTGGAATAGCTTTGACTTTCTCTTCATTTAATTTGATGTTGGGTATTGGTTAGATGCATATTGCCTTTATTATATTTAGGCATGTTCCTTGTATCCTTGCTCTCTCCAAGACCTTTATCATGAAGGGATGTTGTATTTTGTCAAAGGCTTTTTCAGCATCTAATGAGATGACCATATGGGTTTTCTTCAGTTTGTTTATATGGTGGATTATATTGACAGATTTTTATATATTGAACCATCCCTGCCTCTCTGGGATAAAGCTTACTTGATCGTGATAGATGATTTTTCTGATTTGTTCTTGGATTTGAATTCACCACTATTTTATTGGGCATTTTTGCATTGGTGTTCATGAGTGAGATTGGTCTGTAATTCTTTTTCTTAGTAATGTGTTTTTATGGTTTTGGGTATTAGGGCAATTGCAGATGCCTGTTTTTCTTAACATAGCTCAAAAGTAGGTTTCATCTGGTTCCTATTGAAGCTAATTGACAGTTTTCTTCTATGTCAACCTTACCTCCCATCTGCAGTCATTACCTGCACCTATGCCTCTTTGAACTCTGAGCTGCTTCAACAGTGACCCTGATTTTGCGTATTAGCCTTTCACATGGAGAAGTGGCATTTGTGTGCTGAGAGAGTACAACTTCTCTTAGCCCGTCTTCAGCCTGTGGTCTCCCATGATACATTTGACTCCCTCCCCTTTGGCTTGCTTTGCCTCTCCAGAGTACGCTCCATAAAATCTGATTTGCCCTGAGGTGATTAAGTGCCCACACTTTTAAGATGTTCATACTTCTGTCTCATTTAGCTTTGGCCATATATATATATATATATATTTGCAATTTTTGTTGCATTTTTGGAATAGGACAAACTGCAGTAATCAGTTCTCTCCTTCTGTCATGTGGGTCCCAGGTATCAAACTCAGTTCACCAGGCTTGGCAGCAGATGACTTTCCTGTTGAGCCAAATCACTGGCCAAAAATTGCCTTGTGTATATTATTGCCACACTAGAGTACATGACTGCTTCCAAAGTACTCTAAAGAACTCTGCCAAAGTGACAGCTAACATTATTGAGTGTCTATCATTAGTCAGAGGCTATTCCTGGACCACTCCACTAATCGTTACAAGAATACCAAGGAGATAGAGATTAAAACTATTGGTCCTGTTTTACAAAAAAGATCAGTTAGATGTATTTTTAAATAGTTTTATGCTTATAGGTATGTTGTCTAAATATGTATCTGTGCACCACATGTATGCCTGGTACCTAAAGACCAAAAGAGAGCATCAGATCTCCTGGAACTGGAGTTACAAACAACTATCACATGAATTCTAGACATTGAAACCCAGTCCTCTGGAAGAATAGCTGGTGCTTAGGGCTCTTAATCTCTGACCCATATCAAG
Organism: Bramus lutescens; assembly: GCA_001685075.1. Taxonomy (NCBI): domain Eukaryota; kingdom Metazoa; phylum Chordata; class Mammalia; order Rodentia; family Cricetidae; genus Bramus; species Bramus lutescens. The sequence goes on along the minus strand of LOEQ01000909.1, from coordinate 711,620 downwards.
CCAAATCATTAGTGATCTTGTCTTACACTTGCTCAACAGGAACTGCCTTGAGTCCCCCCTTCCATGCCTTTCAAATTTCTACTGATCTTTTGAGACTATGTCAACCACTTTATGAACATTTTAAATCCACCCTGTAGACTTGAGCCCAAACTGTACGAACCCCCCAGCTTTAGCATTAATCATTCCACTCTTGGCAGTATTTTTAGAAAGAAAACATTCACATCTGCTTCTCTTACCAAATTATAAAGCCCTTGAGAGCAATGTCTTGTGCTTGTCTACTTTTATGTTCTTCTCACCTATGAGAAATTACGGGTCCCATCTTAGGAATCATTTCTATCTACCAGTTTGCTTCTTGTGTAAGAACTAAAGTTTTCTATTTCTTAACAGATCTGGCAATGTTTTATTGAAGGTTCAATTGTGGCCAGTATGTAGAGATTCAATTCTATTATATTCTTCTGAAGATTATTGATTCTTTCTTGTTAGCAAATAGTTCTACTGCTGGCTAAGCACTGTGTACTAGGGAAATCTTGGGTTTGGGCTTGGACATTGTAATTCACATAAAGTCCAGCAGGCTATTCAAAGACAGAACACCAAACCCTCTCCTCTGAAGAACTCGTTGAAAGATGATTTTAGATCTTGGAAGGAAGGATAGAGACTAGGCAGCATTTTAGATCATCACCTTTATTCCAAAATTACAGTTTTTCTGCATTCCAGCTGCCTAAGGGTATTATCAAGATAGGGAGACTTCATACTCAGAGCCAGAATTCTACATTCCCAGGCACCATTCTTCCCAGAAGGTCTTACTCTCTAATTAAGCACGTCCAAAACACAGTCTACATATGCAAAAATAGCTATGAATGAGGCCTTACACTACACTGTAAATTTACTTAAAACATGCAGTTTATTTTCTTGTTTTGTTTGTAACTCAATTTTGTGGTTCTCCTAGCTGGCTTTTATACAGGACCAGTCACATCATATTGTTGTGTCTAAAGCTTGGACACAACAATATGCTTGTGTCTCTGTCTCAGAATATATTAAATGGAATGGATCTACCATACACATGTATAAAACCGATCTCCAGCCACAGATTCCCAGTGAATCTCACATAAGTACTTGTGGGTCTCTGACTCTGGATAGTCCCCAGTTTCTGTCTCTTTTGACACCTATCATTACTACCCAGCTGTTGATCTTACTTCCCCGAGCTCAGTGAGGACACCATGTTCTCTGCTAAGATCACCAGGACCAGGCACGGCAGAGTCAGAAAATGACAAGCCTCATTTTTTATTTTTTTGCCCTTACATTGTGGTATTATTCTGATTATACTCCAAAATTTAACATTTGTCTCCTACACTTAGTCCAGTTTTATAGCTCGTTTTGGCAAGAGAGGAGGGTTAGTGTCAATTATAATCTCATAGCTTTATATGTTTAGTATTTACTTTTACATTCCCAGAAATTATAAATGTTAACAAACGATAAATCTCTGATGATAAATAAATCTCTATATAGGAAATAAACGAATGAACTATGACTTTTAATGAGTTGTATATTGTTCCAGATAATTAATATTCTTATTATCCCATGAGATCACCAAAATAGATTTAATTCTGCTATAAAATTAATTTGCTGAAATTAATGGAGAGGTGAGAAGAGGATTTTCCCTGCTCATCTCAGTTGCTCTCATTTATTTACAATAAAATATTTTTCTATTCCTTTGATGATGGACAGATAGATACAATTTAAAGTAAAAACCTAGATTAACAGGAGTTCCTCAGAGACTGGAATTTTCCTTTAATGTAACTTTTCCCACCAGTGATAGTCAATAGAAAATCTTTTCTGTTTCGATACTGATCATTGAAAATGTCAATGAAATAAAGAAATTTGCTTCCCTTTACCAGACACGGCCTCTGACTGCATAGTGCCTCTGAAGGTAGTAGAATTCCCATTCTGAATATTGATCTTCTATGTACATCATAGCCCTCACACAGTTAGAAAGGAGAAAAGCGCAGGCAATTCCCTTGAGTCATGGCTACACCAAATGTTGATCCTCCCGTTATGATCAGTGCCTATGACTCTACCTCTGACTTCAAGTGTGGTTTAGAAATAAAGAACTATTCTTTCAGAGCACTTCTTTTTTAAAAAAATTTATTTATTTATTTATTATGTATACAATATTCTGTCTGTGTGTATGNGGCCTTTGGAAGAGCAAGCAATGCTCTTAACCTCTGAGCCAACTCTCCAGCCCCCTCTCAAAGCACTTCTTAGTACTCTCCAATCTAGATATATGTAGTTCAGGTCCAGAGATACATGTCTTGTCTTGATGCCTGCTTGGTCTTGGAATGTTCCTGAAAAGTCTATTCAAACCTGCAATTGAGGGGGTAGGAAACCATGGGACCAAATCCTCAGAAGAATGCACACTCTGCGACCTTGTATGCTTGTCTTCTGTGAGATCATTACCGACCTACCTGCCAAGTACTTTGTTAACTGAATGACTGAGTTGATTTAGCCTCCATTTTTTAAACATATTTAAAAAAACATTTTCTCATTTTACATACCAATATCAGTTCTCACTCCCTCCCCTCCTTCCCCCATCCACTCCTCAGAGAGAGTAAATCTTCCCATGTGTCAAAAAAGTCTAGCGTATCACTTTGAGGCAGGACCAACGCCCACCCCACTATATCTAAGTTGAGCAAGGTATCCAAAAACAGTGGGTTCCAAAAAACGAAAAAAGAAAAGAACAGTTCAAGCAGTAGGGATAAATCCTGGTCCCACTGCCAGTGGGGCGGCCCATGGACAAAAATAAATAAATAGAAAAAAATCTGTTGTACTTGGGATTTATTTGGCTTCTGTGATGGCTAATCAATGACTACATCTGGAATCAGCTAAAACACTGATGCATGTGAGGGATTTTCTTAACTGGTTCATTTGAGGTAAGAAGACCCACCCTCAATCAGGATCACACCCTCTGGTAGCAGGCCATATAAAAGGACATAGAAGGAAGCTCTTGCTTTTTGCCCACTTGCCTTCACTCTCCCTAACAAGTTCATCTCTCATGACGAGGCATTACTTTGATGGGATTAGAACCTACTTTGGGATTGCAGCATAGACTGAAGACCAAGTGGGACATCCAGCCTCATGAAGTGAACAACTACTGGGTTCTTGGCCTTTCTGTCAGAAGAGAGCCATTGTTGGACTAGCAGACCACAGCCTGTAAGTGATTCTAATAAGCCCCTCTTAAGCAAATATTCAATTTTATTAATTTTGTTCCTTTAGAGAACTCTGACTACTCCAAATGCTAAAATCTGTGAGTTAAACCTGTGATCACATTTGAAGAATCTTAACTATCACTCTCATCAAATATGACTTGTGCTATGCTTTATTCTCTCCTATACTCCACTCCACATGATTCTTTGGCTTCGAGAGCACAGAATTAGAAAATTCTTTGTTTTAAAAATGAATGAGACAATTTTTATTCATGGTAAACTGGAAAAAGCTGTGGTGGTTTGAATAGGAAATACCATCCATAGGGTGTTAGTCTCTAGTTGTTGCTGCTGCTTGGGGGAAATTTAGGAGGCACAGTCTTGCTGGAAAAAGTATGTCACTAGGGAGGGCTTTGGGATTCCATAGCCTCCAGGGACCCTTGATTCCCTCTTTCTGTTTTATGCTTGTATTTGAAGATGGAGATCAGCTACCTGTACCCACTATGCTGATTCTGACAGCCATACCTCCCTCTCCACCATAATGGACTCTCATCCTTCTGGAATGAAGTGTTATAATTCTCAATTTTATAAATTCTATTTAGTTCTTTTCAACATATGCTTAGTAGTCCTTGCTGTTTCTCAATTTTTTTAAGTTTTCCATTTCTTTAAACATAATAGCTACATTTGTTTTGTGTACCAATGTTTGAAGTCTTTGGGGATCTATTTCTGTATTGCATTATTTCTGTTCTATGTTGCATGGTACCATATTTCCTTCTACACTTAATGAGATTTTTATTGTAACAATGCTTATTTTTATTTAAAAAACTTGCTTTGGCTGTACTTTTTGGTCTGGGATGAGGGTGCCCGCCTCTAAAGATAACATTCATTTTTTGATGTCAAATAGATTAAGGCACTTTAGAGTTACAAAGTATTCTGAGTCACTCACGGAGGAGCAAACTATTTGAGGGCTAACTAGCTGCTAAAGGTCCTCAGAAGAAATCTTGTTTCTTTTCCTTGGTCTGATTATCTTGAAGAAAAAAAAATCTCCTTTCATTTCTAGCAGCTGGCAGAGAGAGAGAATGACTTAATTGGGTGGAAGGGTTACCTCTGGGCACTCCTTAATGGGCTGATGGTCTCTTATTAGACTCACTACCCTAGTGATCTTGAGGCTTAGACACTTCCCATTGCACACATCCAGTAAGCCAAAAGGGCAAAGCCCAAAGTCACCAACTTCAGTAAATGGTGTCAAGATGAAAGTAACATCTATGTTTAACCTTCACTGAGACCTTACTGTGATGACTTAACATTTATCAACCCATCTGTGTGTACACAGGCAGTGTACTGGAACTGGCTTATATAAGCTGGATACTAAAATGAGTTTGCTTGCATCTTCTTCCAATATGTGTTCAATGGTTGTCACCTTGAAATCTTGAAACCAAATAGTCCATATTACCATAATAGTTAACAACAACAAAACAAACTAGTGTGTTTTGATTTCCAGGTGACAGCTTTGAAATATTTGAGCAGATGCTTTAATATACCTATGAATCAAACATGAATCCTTGTGTTCTTCAGGAAGATAAGTGTGGTTACATAACAAGCAATGCCCCCCCTCGTTGTTACTACTGCAGAACCTCCTTTCCCCCAACAGTCTTCATACAACATGAATATATTCCAAATTTCTCAACTCCAGACCAGAAATGCCCTTTTTGTACTATGTATTCATTTATTGAGAGCCAGACTTTCCTTTTAAAGCTCAGGTTAGCATTGAACTTACCAATTATGTCAGACTGGACTTTATATCATGATTCCCTGACTCTCACAATCATGTTATTACAGGCATACACCACTATACTTGGCTTAGGAATGTCTCTTGTATAATGTATTTGATATGAGATTCTTCTCTGTATGCTGTGAATATAATTGGTTAATAAAGAAACTGTCTTAGACCTGTGATAGGGTAGAGTAGAGCTAGGCAGGGAAAACTAAACTGAATGCTGGGAGAAAGAAGGTGGAGTCAAGGCAAAGCCATGTAGCCCTGCCAGAGACAGACACCAGAACTTTTCCAGGTAAGCCACAGCCTCGTGGCAATACACAGATTAATAGAAATGGGTTAAATTAATATGTAAGAGTTAGCCAATAAGAAGCTAGAGCTAATGGGCCAAACAGTAATTTAATTAATACAGTTTTTGTGTGTTTAGTTTAGGGCTGAGAAGCTGGGAATAAACAAAAAGCTCCTACTACATGCATTCTTCAAGAATATTCTGCAAAATTGTTATATTACTTCTCTATTTTCATGAAGAAACTGGGACTACGGAAGATTACATAATGTGATCAATTATAATTGATTGGAAATGGGTGACAGCAAGTTTTCACTTTAAAAGCTATGTTGTTTCCATGAACTAGCCACATCTTCCCCCCCCCTTATTTTCTGCATGCTGAGGATTTAACCCAGGGTGACATACCTCCAGAGTTATAATGTAGAGCCAAGGTCTGAATCCTTGTCCCACAGAGGTTCGTGTGCTTTCGGTATAGTTCCAGTATAGGATGCTAGCGTGAAAGGAGATAACGTGGGTCTTACCAACCCAGACTGGGATTAGTTCCTGGTTCTTGGGAGGATAAGCTATTGTAAGGGAAATTTCAGCCCCTCTCTAACTCCCTTTCTGCCTTTGTGTCACACACACACACCCACACCATTGCAATGCCATCTTCCATAAGACCCTCACAAGAGCAGAGCAAATAATGATGGCATGCTATTAATATTAAATATTAAACTTCCTAAACTGCTAGTTAAATAAACTTCTTTTTAAAATAAAGTATCCAGCCTCAGGTAATTTTTTAAACAGAAACACAAAATGGACTGTGACAAGTAGCTTGGGAATTGTACTCAAAAGAATATATTCATTGGATCTCTGTCTCGCACTGAGCCCTAGAATTTCTAGGATTTTATAATGTGTAAGATAGTCTTTTGTTGTTGTTGTTCATAACTAGCCTCCCTTCTATCATACTTGAGTTCTGCTAATGAAGTAATTTAGAGGCTGCCCTTAGGGAGCCTCAAGATGGAGTCAGTCTCCTCAAAGAAGAAATGATTGGGGGAGGGAGATTTTCAAACCCAATCCTGCTATGTAAGGGTGAGAGAGAGTGGCTGGAGATTGGGCTCAGAACAAGCTCCTGAACAAGTAGATTCCAGAAGTTCCCATCTGGCAAAAACAGCAAAATAACTGGAGGCTGAACCTCCCTGAGAAACAAGAAAGTTCTACCTCACATTCCTTTGCTCAGCACCTCCAGTCCCTTCTATGTCTCTTCCACATTTTTGTTCCTGGCCAATAATGCTTATATTAAACTGGAAAATGTAAGTCAACTATTGACCTAAATTTCTTAAGCCATTCTAACAAGATCTTGAACATGAGAAATAGGTCATGGAAACTCCTAGTTTGTAGCTAGCTTGAAACTCAAGGCCAGGACATGGAATTAGCATCTAAAGTGGGGGCTGAAACTTTTTTGATTTGAGGGATTTGTCACTGACTATAGATAGTCTAAACCAAATTTTATTGAATTGAATTATTAGATACCTGGATAGTACCTGTAGAACTGGTTGTTGATGTGGAAAAAGACCCCATAAGGAAAGTTATGATTTGAATGCCATATTCTTGGCAGAATATTTATCATCAAATAAATTACAAAAATGAATAGTAAGCATTTTTATTTTATTTTTCCTTTTATTGAAAATAGATTTTCCCTGAAATATTATATCTTGATTATGCTTTTCTCACTATCTAATCCTCTCCTTTCCTCTTCAACTCCCCTCTCATCTTGATCCATCCCCTTTGATCTCTCATTAGAAAATAAACAGGCTTCAAAGGGACCATAACAAAATATAATAAATCAAAACCTAACACATCTGATGAATTGAAAAAAATAAATAAAAGAGAATAAAAGCCCTAGAAAAAGTATAAGAAATAGAGACCCACTTGTTCACACACCCAGTAATCCCATAAAAACACTAAACTGGAAGCTATCATATATACACAAAGGAATATAGGTCAAAAGGAGAGATATACATAATATTAAAATTAAAGAATAATAAGCTACATTTTAAAATGAAATGAAAAAGGAAAAGCACCAACCTGACATGAGACAAGGAACTGCCAAGGATGCCTATAAGTTTTTTTTCCTATTGACGTCTACTACTGGGAATGCAGCCTACCCTTAAGAGTAGTTTGCTTCCCAGGTCTTCCCCTCCAAACTTCCCTCCCCCAATTGATTTCTTTACCGCAGCTCCCCACTCCAGTAGGCCACTCAAGCTAAGGAAGCAAGTAGGTAACTGCAGATCTTCAACTCCCTCTCTGCTTTCACAAGTCCAGTCTCCAGCTCTATAGCAGGCCACCTGCTGCAGTGTCTCCTCATTCTCTATCCCCCATTTCTGGAGGACAAAGAAGGTTCTGGGGGAATACCTTGCTTTTTCTCCCACCTTTGCACTCCCTCACACCCACCCCCAGCACATCCCCATTCCTAAGTGTCAGCTCCCAATATCCAGAAAGACATTTTACCTGGAACCCCCAGTGGCCAGACCTATCAAGATTCCAGGAGAATTTCCTGCCAGACATCATGCAGCCAGGACCTTCTCCTAAGAACCAGATAGAGCAACAGAAACCAAGGAACAAAAAACATACCCAACAAAGACCAAATATCAGCATCTAGAGTTAAAATCTTCCCAAATCCAGATGCCTAGATGCCAGCATTGATAAAACAATCAGCAGAGTGAGGGTTCTATATCCCTTCTAGAGCCCAGCAACCCTACCACAGGAGGTCCTGAGTATTGCAACACGAACGTTTTCTTAAGTAGTCTTTATGAATATGAAAATGACAAATAGCCTTCATGAATATGATGGATGTCCTTAAAGAGGAAATGAATAGACCCCTTAAAGAAATCTATGAAAACACAAACAGTGGAAAGACATGAAGAAAACAGTCAAGATCTGAAAATGGATAGAATCAGTAAAGAAAACTCAAACTGAGGGAAACCTAGAAGTGGAAACTTTAGGAACAGTAAGCATTCTTAAAACAAGGGTCTCAAAAGAAGTTTCATACAACTGTATAAATTGCAAATGGAGTTATGTTTGATGACTGAAGGGAGAGCATTATACTATAAAAAGCATTCACATCTATAACATATTCAATCTAATTTCTCTGGTTCATAAATTTGACCTAAAACTAATATTTTATCATTATAAACATTATTAAACTTTCTTTCCTTTCCTACCAGAGCCTTAGAAGAACTTTCTAGACCCCTCCAAAGTACTACAAATTAGAAAGCCTGGTAAGATGACAGTTCATGACACCATTCCCTTTAATTCGTCCAAGTTAGCCATTGCTGTTGGAACCTTATAGATACAGGCTGGGAAGTGTGTACTGGTTTATTGTGAACTTGATGTGCATTTATAATCTTTACACTACAGAAAAATAAGTTCTGGATTTCCAACAATCAGTTGGCCAATGATTTATTTTGGAAAGCAATCTGGTGCTGCCTCTAGTGAAATGAAGCAGGGGTGCTTACTGGCTGAAGTGTACACTGTATAGGGGTGTGTGTGTGTGTGTGTGTGTGTGTGTGTGTGTGTGTATTATACAGTTATGTATTTCTGCGTGAATTCCTTTGCTTGCATGTTTTCTACATCTTCTAACTTTGGGGTGTATTGTGATTGATTCCTTCTAACTAGAGATACTGCTCAATTAAAATTTTAACAGTTCTTTGAAATATGGTATACGCTAAGATGATCTGCTTTCAGCACCTCAGATTCTTGCAAGATGTTTGATTCAATCATTAGACTTTTGATACACGTTATACTTACATAAGGCTCTCAGAGTTCCCACTGTTGACTTAAAAATACTTCAGTCTCTCTTTGTTTTGTAAGACTCTACACGAAGGGAACTTTCCTCTGGATCTTTCATTAAAACCTTTGTCTGGATATGCAACATTTGTGTTTCAAAACTTCCATTGTCTTTGGAGACAGTATGGCAGAACTATTTTGATACCTAAGAGTGTACTTGTCTATCCATTGCTTTGTCTACATTTTTTAAAATAAGCTGATGAATTTGAAGAGCTTCCTGCTGTGGTTTCAGAGTTACATTTCTAGATCCTTATCTTTTTCAGGTTTTTTTCCCTATATTTGTCATTTCCCCAAGGCCTTTATTGATGCTGCCTTTGCTCTTATCATTATGTTCAAATGTACTTCTTTCGCCCTGGGCTTGTCCCCTGGGGTTTCCTTCCTATACTTCTGTTGCCTTTCTCATCTTGTAGGTAATAATATGTCATTTCCTGATCTCTTAAAAATTCCCCTGTAATTTTAAGTATCTACCAGTCACTTATACACCATGATAAGAAAGGAGAAAGGAGGGAGACAATCTCCTCTTCTCATAAATCAGTTATTTCCTACTAGATCAAAAACACACCTTAGTCCCTCTGTTGTTATCTCACAATTTATAGGTTTTTTTTAAATTAGTGTGTGTCTCTCTCTCTCTCTCTCTCTCTCTCTCTCTCTCTCTCTCT
>LOEQ01000909.1:669120-683097 GCA_001685075.1 Bramus lutescens | reverse complement strand
AGGAAGGAAGGAAGGAAGGAAGGAAGGAAGGAAGGAAGGAAGGAAGGAAGGAAGGAAGAAAAGTCAACCTTGCTGTTTTTGCTGTTGTTGTTTTCCTTTGTTTTCAAATTTCTAACAGAAATTCTCTGTGCCTGCTGTTTAATAAACATGGTCATGTTGAAGAACCAGTTTAATGCCTCAGCAACAAATTTTGTTTTCTCTTCTGTTTTACACAAACATAGCTTAAAAATTGAAATTCTGGCCCAGGAGATGGCTCAGTGGATAAAGGACTGTGATGTAAGCCTGATGACCTGAGTGCCATCCTGGAACCCCAAAAGTTGTCTTCTGACCTCTACTTATACATGTGCATATATGCACACACCATAATGATAATACTATCTATATATGCCTATATATATGATACTATCTATGTATATCTACATATGTGTATGTGAAAACATATATAATCATATATACATGAGAATATATATATGTGCGTACATATGTATGTATGTATGTATGTATGTATTTATTAGTGTTGAATGATGGGTTGCTTTTGCGGACCATCTATCTATTTGTCTGTCGGTCTATCCATTTATCTGTTATCTATCTACTATCATCTATCTATCTATCTATGCCTATATATACATATGATAGTATGTATATATACATATATGTATGTGAAACATATATAATTATATATACATGAGAAAATATATAATCATATATATGTGTGTGTGTGTGTGTCTGTGTGTCTGTGTGTGTGTGTGTGTGAGAGAGAGAGAGAGAGAGAGAGAGAGAGAGAGAGAGAGAGAGAGAGAGATTATAGGCCCAACCATTGAAAAGCTATGCTGCCTCAAAATTTATTGAATTTACTGAATTGGGTCTTCAAAGAAAAGGTTGTTTTATGAAGAAAAGAAACTAAACTAACTCCTTTTTTTTCTTATCAGAAGATTACCTAGTTTGAAGTGCACCGTTATCTCAAAATACATGAGAAGCAGCAACAGGATCTGAATGAACACCCAAGAGATGACGCTTGCTTTGAACTGAAGTGGAGGCAGAAAACATTCTGGCTAGAAGATGACGCTTGGGGCTCTGCCAGTACCATGGAGTATGGCAGATCCCCAGGCACCAAAAAAGAGCTTTTTTTTTTTTTCAAATGCCCTGGGTTCTTGATAACACTTTTACTTTCACAAGAGTCAAAAGTAAAGAAAGCAGTAATTTAAGAAAATTGTTGATTTGTTTTGTTTTGTTTGGGGCTGTTCAAGAGTAGCTCCACTCTTCAAATCATCTCCAAAGAGATACTTTAAAGGCCTCAACTGCTCATGGAGAAAGGATATTTGTGTCTAATGACGTCCTGACAGTGGCATTTTAATGGGACAACTTAAGGCAAAAAGTTGTCATGCTATTCAAAAGTCCATGCAGGTTTTATTTTGAACCCGAAGATCAGTGTTTGAGGCGTTTAGTCCACTTTTAAAATAATATCCACTGAACTAGAGAGAGGTAGCTCAGTTGGTAAAATCCGTAAAGAACTAATTTTAATGCCCAGACCCCACTTTAGAAACTTCTGGGCCTGGGGGCTGTGTCCTTGTGACTCTAGTACTGAAGAGGCACAGATAGTGGGTCTGGGGCTTGCTGGCCAGTAAGACTAGTGTGTTTGTCAAGCTCCAGACAAGTAAAGATTTTATCTCCAAAAAAAGGGAAGTGGGTGGCTGCTGACAACACCCTAGTTTGTCTTCTTGCCTCCTCTACCTCATATGGAGATAGGTACACACATGCATGTGCACATACCCACACACATGTGCGCAACTGAACACTTGTGCATACAAGAACAAACCCTGAGACAGGCACACATACACAAAACCAAATTAAAAGTCCACATAGATACCCTGGTGTAAATTAGCTGTAAGAACATGACCGTTTATACTAAGATAGAAAATGAATCGTGCCACTGAGATTTTTAAGCTCTTTTCCCTGAATGGGTCTGGTTGTTCTTGAAGATACCTTTCAAGAGAAAAAAGCACAGCCAGCAGCTATTCTGACAGCCCACCTTTCCAACTGACGGAGTCATCCCAGGACTTGAATCAGGAGCCTCTACAATGGAACACATCTTTAACACTGTCCTTTTCTCTTATAAAGATGGCATAACTTCACTATAAAAAGAACTATATGGCTCTACCCTCCAAAACAGAAGCATCCAAAATCCAAGTTTTATACACTTTGAAACCCACAGAAACAATAATTTAGAAATTTGCTCTCAACTAACTTTATGAAAAAAAGGAAACCTGGATGATCACACATAGAATAGCTGGAGAGTTGGCTCAGTGGTTAAAGATACTAGCTGCTCTTCCAGAGGACCCAGGTTCTATTCCCAGCACCCATATGGTAGCTCACAACCTTCTGTAACTCCAGTATCAAGGGACCTGATGACTTCTTCTGGTCTCCATAGACACTAGGAACCCATGTGGTACTCATACCTGTAGGAAGAACACATACACATAAGTCATACACATAAAGTAAATACGTAGATAAAATTTTAGCTGGGCACTTGAAGAAATGGGAGGTGACTTCAAGGCCATCAGGCCTACAGTGAGACCCTGCATCACAAACAAACAAAAAAGAATAATTCTTCTGTTCAAGGTAAAAATAACAAAACCAAACCAAGCCTCTGTGACTGTGCTCAGATTAAAGTTGGGCTCCCAGCTTTTTTTGCTTCAGGAAAGAATATGTTAAAGAATGGAAAGGATGCCAATTTAAGACATCAACACTTTATTATTGCTACCAAAATTATAATGATAGAAAGAAGGGCTTCTAAAATTAGAACCCTGGATAACTATTAAGCTAAACTCATAGTCAAAAACAGTACTAAGCATTTAATTAGGCAATTCCTGCAAGGAAGGAGCTGGCGAATCAATATCATCTAATAAGCTCTTGGCCAGGGCAGAGAAGAGTGATCACAATTGCTTGCCATGTGTTTACTCTTCAGGCCTTTTATTGGGCAAGCTCCACTAAGGAACAATACAATCAAGGAGGAAAGAGCAGAGACATTTTTTTTTAATGGAAGAGTTCTGGCTTCAGGACATGATTTTATATATTGAAGATATATAAACCTTCTTTAGAAATTCTCCCTAACTATTTAGTTGGAGCTTCATAAGTTTGATAAATGACTGTTTTTTTCTCCACCCTATTAAATAGAAAGAACAGGATGACCCGAGCATGCATGTTTTTAAAATACAGCATGTGAATCTGTGAGCTAGCAGCTTTTCTAATTTGATTCATAGCAGTACGAAGAAGGGCTGGCTTCCATTGAAATGAGAGGGCAATACTTTAAATGAGACAGTTTGCTTCAGCATGCTTCATTTTTACTCAGTTATTTATTTATTTATTGCTTAGCTAGCTGTCTTGAGATGGGGGTAGGATGCCTGCAATGGCATGCGTGACATGTGGAGGTCAGAGGACAATTTGCAGCAATCAGTTCTTTCATTCTGCTATATGGGTTCTGGGACTCCAACTTGGGTCTTCCAGCAGGCTAAGGCATCTTGCCGATGTTTCATAACTTGCTTTTTGACAAGAATTCTGAATTTATGTAGGAATGTGTTCTATACAATGAAAAATTACCCTGGTATTTCTTAAGTCAGTAAGGAGGACCTTATTGCAGACAAGTGTATAGTAAGTAGACCCTTACTGTCAAGACAACAAAGGACTCAGATTGAGCACAACTCCACCCAGAGTGCAACAGAGACCCACTGCAAAGATAAAGTCACTAAGTGAAAGGTCAGAAGGTAGAAAATTATTAAGAAGAGGAATATTGAATTTGGGGATTTTTAATTAAACAACTAAATAAGAAGCAAGGCAGAAGCAAGGAGAAGTCAAGTTTTGGTGGTCACTTACTGATGATGAGGCTGAGGACTCTGATCAGATATCAAAAGTTGAAAATTCTTCATGTTGAGTACAGGAAAGTCACATGTTGACAGAAGATTCTGTCTTGCCTGGTCCTGCAGCCATTCAGTCCCAAAAAACACACAGAGGTCTACATTAATTATAAATTGGTGGGTTTATTAGCTCAGGCTTCTTATTAGCTAACTCATATCTTAAATTAACCCATAATTCTTGTCTGTGTTAGCCATGTGTGTTGTAGGAGGACGCTTGTTTGCTTTCTGGCTGCTCAGCCCTAAAATAACCACATAGAAGCTGTATCAATTAAATCACACCTTGTCCCATTAGCTCTAGCTTCTTATTGGCTAACACTTACATCTTTAATTTAACTCATTTCTAGTAATCTGTGTATCACCATGTGGCTGTGGCTTACCAGGTAAAGTTCTGGCATCTGTCTCTGGTGGGATTACATGACTTTCTGCCTTCTTTCTACCAGCATTCAGTTTAGTTGTCCCCACTTACCTATATTCTACCCTGCACAGGCCTAAGACAGTTTCTTTATTAACCAATGGTATTCACAGCATACAGAGGNTATTCTACCCTGCACAGGCCTAAGACAGTTTCTTTATTAACCAATGGTATTCACAGCATACAGAGGGGAATCACACATCACATGGGGCCTGGTACCTTTTATCAGTGAGGTATTCTTATCTTGCTTTCTCTGCATCTGGGTGATGACAGCAGATTGAGCCTTTCCTCTTCCCAGAATTCTCCTAGTCTGGTTGCCCCACCTATACTTCCTGCCTGGCTTCTGGCCAATCAGTGTTTTATTAAACCAATATAAGTGACAAATCTTTACAGGGTACAAGACCATTGTCCCACAGCAGTCACAGGACCTTTTAGGTAATCCTTCTAGGCCTGTCCAATTCCAGTCTGGCTCAGGCAATAGGGCTTCCCATGAGTCTTTACAACAGTCCCTATCTGTTGAAAACAAAGCACTCTGACCTACTGATGCTTAAAAACATTTTCGTGGCAGTGTCAGCAAAGGTATGCAGTGATAGACTACAGCCATGGTCAAAACTTAAAGAGATTCGGTAGACATGTTTATGTGGCATAGAAATTGGGTTATTTTTGTATCAGACATTTAAAATTAATAAATGAAATTGTAACTAGCAACATTATAACAGATGCCAACAGTACGGCAGTCTGACAAAATTTCTAAAAAAAATATATAAAAAGCATTAAATAATTACATGAAAACCATTAAACCAAAGATCTGAAGCAAGGAAGGAACAAGTACCTCCTTAATTGACAACATTTCCTATACAATTTAAAACATCAAATAAACATGAAAATTTTTGTTTGTTTCTCTTTTCATAAGATGAAACACAAAGTCTTTAGGGATCTCTGAGAAATGGCAACATCATTTTGAGGTTAAGATTTTGTATAGGTGTGGGTTTGAGAAAAGTTAAATAGCAAAAGTACCAAAAGGTCTGAAGTTTGACTTAGCAAGATCATGGCTCATGGAGGAAGAACAACGTTTAGCTGCTATTGTAAGCAAGTAAAACGGAAAGCTCAAAGTAGCTGCAGAAGGTGATGTGATTACCAAAGCTCTTAGCTCCTTGTTCCCAACGTGAGAAGCCTGGCATTTCTTAAACAGTTAAAGTCCTGATAAAGCTTAATAAAGAACACAGGAAATTATTCTGATAAGACACAAAATCTTTGTCTCATTCCAAGGTAGATTAATCAAAAGGAAAGAAAAATCTTTTATAATATCTTATTATGAGCAGACCAATAATCCAAGAAAACTTTGTTGAGAAAAACCTTATAAATAAATGTACCCAGTCTTGGGTTTCATCACAGGAGATAAGGTTTCTTTTTTGCAAACCTTCTGTAATTCTCTATTTCCATCAGTTTGTGCCCTGTGTTTTGAGCTTTCTCTTTCTAGAACACTTGTTCTCTTTTTTTCTCTCAACAAATTACTCTCTTTTTTCCCCTTCAACAAAACCATTGTCTACATATTTTGTGGCTGCTGAATGTTATTTACTTTACTGCCTTCAGCAGTCTAATGGATAGGTATTGACCAGATCTTTTAACCATTAGCATTTTTTATTTTAATAGAAAATCCAGATGTTGATAGCCTCTCTGCCAAATAGCAAGATTCTGCAGAAGTCTTGGAAACTTTGTTTCTATAACAACATTTTCATATATTTATGCTTTATTGGGACAATGTAGGGGAAAAAATCATGTTATCATGAATCATTATCAGATTCAAAAATATTTAACGTCTCCATAGAAGATAAAAAAATAAGAGGTCACCAATAAAGTAATATTTAATAATCAGTGTTCTAGTAGTTTATCTTGCTTAGAAGTGATTAATGAATATTTTAGCTAATAACTTAGTATAGGTCAAACATTCAAAGTCTGTGAGTTCCTAAGGAAGATTTTGGAAAATATCTTCAGGCAGCTATAATAAAACAATTTTCGTTGCAAAGTCCCTGCATAAAACTTACATTCCACTAACATTAAGTTAATGTGCACACTTTCAATTATATGGATTATTCATAGAAGGTTCCTAAGACAGTAAACAAAGCTAACCAACCTTTCACATTATTTCCCCAATACTTTTACAATGCATGTATGTTAGATCAGAATGTTACTGAGTCATAAAAGATGGACCTTTTTTCTTTGCTACTGTGCCTGATACTAATCAAATCACTTGTATTTGTTTCTGCTGCATCTTTCCCTATACACTTATTTATTCTTAAGTTGAGTTTACACTTTTTACGATCTTACACACTTAATAAATATAATATTATCTTATATGGCCCGTGAACTTACTCAGAATAAATAATATATAAGCTTATGTTATTCAAAAGATCTCAGGAGACACTCATTTTATTAAGCCAAATATAATAAATTCTTCTTATTCAAGTCTTGTGTGCTTGAAAAGCATTTCATTTAGAACCAAAATCGCTAATCTTAGAAAATAATATGGGTTAGTTTCTATATTTCTTTGGATTATGAGAATAAATTGGAATAGCACTTACTTAGCTCTTAACCAATTTAAAGGGAGTTCTCTAAAGACATTTTCTGAGATGGACTAGAGACTTTGGTCAGTGGTGCTTATTTACCTACCACAGAGAGAGAGGTGGGGGTTGTATAAATTAATTTGATATAATACCATCAAGAGGAAGAAGACCTAGTGACAAGAAGATGTTAAGGCATCCATTCTAGACTTAGCTGACTCAGGTTAACATGAAACTTAGTCTGTATGCCATAGTTGTTCTCATCTTTACTCCACTGTGTAGTTTTAAGTCTGAATACCCTAGAAGCTTAGTTACTGATTGTGGTGGTTAAAGCCTTTCACCTCTGTCTGTGAGAGACCTTTTGAAGATTTCCAGTTACTTGTAATATGGAAAACATGGGCTGCATTTTGGACAAGGTACCTTTCTGAAAAAGGCAGCATCTGGGAGATTGTTTCCAGTGAGCAACTGAGTGGGTAAAAAAAGACGTTTGAGAAACATTAAAAGATTCACTTTGGTATGTGTAAATCACAGGGTTTGAGTGGGCAGTGATTCCCACATCAGGCTGCTCCAAAACAGAACCAGCTCAGACTGCTTAGCCTGGGGTCCAAAGGAAAGGCTTTTGTGGGACCATTGGGCCTAAGAGGCAGAGAAAAATTCTTGGCTGGTTACAGCTGAGCCACTGCCTCATTGGGATAATTCCCCTGGAAAACGCCTGGAGAGACGTTTGCTGGTGGTTTCTGCTTGGTTCTGCTAAAAATTTTATTTTCTGTGAATGTAATGTCCTCACTGATTTAACTATCAGTTTTCTCAGATAGGAATCCAGGGCCCAGACCTACCTCAGGCTAATGTCCTCCCTATTAAACAATTTTAACAATTGGATGAAGGAGAAAATTTGCTGCCTCTCTATCATCTGCTGAAAACAAAGCAAAGCAAAACAAAACAAGAACGGAAGTTGGAGTAGAGAAAAGGTTAGAGTTCTAGAATGAGCTGACCAAACTAAAGATTAATAAACACACACACACACACACATGCACTATTTTATAGATTAACTTGAAACTATATAATTTTTAAAGAGTTTGAACCAATACACTCTACATTGATGGATAATGCTGCTCCATGAAGCCATAGGTTTTCAAGTAAACATTCCAGTGCCAAGTGCAGAATCCCTCCCTATGAAGTTGTTGGCCAGGAAACCACAGAAGTTTCCAAAACAATAGAAACTATTGCAACTGTTCTTGGTTGGCCACCAGAACTAGATGATTGGACCTTATTACTGAAGATCCTGTACATTTGGGTTGCAGGACAGAGAAGTCAGAAACTTCCTCTCTGCTGGCTAGCATTCCTAGCAGCAGAAGCTGCAAGGAAGGCTGCTGGAAGAGAGAATTCAGCAATGGTCTTACCCAGATGTGGAGCCTGAAACAATACCAACGAGCCAGGAAAGGCATTGGGGCAATTGTGGCACACCTGTTTAGGAAGTAACCAACTGCTCCTGATTTATTTGAGGCCTGCTCCATTGGATGGGATGCTTGCTGGTACCATAAACCTAATGGTCAAAAGCCCCTGACAGGGAAAGTCACAGGCTCTAAGAAAGAATCTACTACTTATGTTTTGTTTTGTTTTTCTAAATGGGCACATAGTCAAACCAATTTCTGCACATATATGTCTACACCCTAGACTGTTACTGCTCTCAGCCTTGGTTTGTAGATGCTTCTTTTTGAAATGGGTGATAATTGTTGTAGAGACTCATAATTGGCAAAATGCTGAGAATAATGGTTGAGTACTGTTCTCTAAACAGGACATCTATATCTCTCCCTCCAAGGCCCAGGCAACATCACAGAAGAGGGGCCAAAAATCTTACAAGAGCTGGAGAGTGGAGAGGATTGCTGTAAAACACTGTTAGGGATATGACACTACTGTTACTGATGTGGGAGTCCCCTCTAAATGCTATAAATATGTTTTATTGCCATTGGTTATTAAAGAAACTGTTTCAGCCAATGGCCTAGTGGAGTAAAGCCAGGCAGGAAATCTGAACAGAGGTATAGAGAGAAGGTAAGCAGAGTCAGGGGGGCCACATGTAGCTGCCGAAGGAGAAAAGCACCAGCCATCAGCCAGAACCTTACCAGTAGGCCACAGCCTCGTGGCGATACACAGATTAATAGAAATGGGTTAATTTAAGATGTAATAATTAGTTAAAAATATGTCTAAGCTATTGGCCAAACAGTGTTGTAATTAATATAATTTTGTGTGATTATTTGGGTCTGAGCAGCCAGGAAATGAACAAGCACTCCACCTACATGATACAATTATGAACGTATAGGGCCTGTAGCTACCTTACTAGTTCTGTACTGGATGGGGCTGTTCAACAGTCAATAATGGATAGGGGAGGGGCTTGCAAGGCCCCATCTCTCCCCAAGGATCCATTAGCAGTTAATGCCTGTCCAGGAAAGGATGCTATTTTCTTCAGTTATCCATGCTCTGCTGTGGTAAATAGCCCAGCACCCAAACTCCTTTCCACAAAGTAATCTTAATTAAACTCAGTGAGTTAAGAACAGATAAGAAAGTAAGAGGGCTAGTTAGAAGAAAGAAAGCAGCCAGTATATATGAGAAAGAGATAAAATAAGGACAAGGGTCAATATGATCACAATACCCTGTGCACATGCATGAAAGTGTTAAAATACATATACACACATACACATAAATACATATACACACATACACATAAATACATAAATAAATAGGGCTCTAGGCAGAGTTCTAGAACAGGAGAGGAGGCTAGATAGCATCACCTCTGTCCTCTCTCACTTTCCCACTGGTATTTTCCCACTTCGTATATTCTGTCCCTTAGCAGGTCTGACTCTAGAGGCCATTGTCATGGCTCTGGCCATTGTCCTGATTCTGTCTGGTTGAATTTTTCATCTTACCTCACTAGGGTAATAAAGACTCTCTGAGTGTCCAGAGATACATCCGGAACCAGAGTCACCCAAAATAAATCAATTCCCAACTTCTTGCTGCACCTGATTTGAAACACAAATGCCAGCTCCAGCCATCTTGAGATTGTAATTGTCATAGAACTTCATAGATCATAGCATCCCAAGGTTCTTGGTCTTTATCATGCATAATAATTGCCCAGCTACTTTTTAAAGGTGCAAACTCATGGGCCTTATCCCTCAGGACTCCTGACCTGGGCAATCTTTCTTGAGACAGAAAATATGCATTTGAAACAAGATTTCCAGGAATATGCCAGTTTAATGGGGCTTCTTGGACATTTGGTTGTATTCTTTGAGAAACTATATGTAATCAAAATCCTAACTACCAAAACGGTCTCTGAATTCTAATCTATTGCCTAGATGAAAATAAAAGAACTAAATTGGGGAGACAGTCTAGTTTGTCAAGTGCCTGCTGTCACAGTCACAAGGACCTAAATTTGCCCCCAGAACTCACATGCAAGTGCTGGCTTTCTGGAATTGTAGCTGAGTATAGGGAAACAGAGATGGAAGGGCAGAGAGATATGGGTCCAAGGAGCTCATTGGTCAGCTAGCCTAGCACATTGGTAAGCTTCAGGCTCAGGTTCAAAGGGAAAGCATGTCTCAACACCAAGACATGATAGAGGAAGGCACCGGTGTAAACCATTGAACTCCAAACACAAGCATACACGCACATGCATACACTACATACATGCATAAAAAATAGTAAGTCTTAGACCTCTGGTAGGGCAGCCGAGATTAAGGACTGAGAAACCATGTGTGAATAAATCACACTCAAGTGTTTCTTATCCCTGAAGTAGAGGGATGCAATTTATTTATATTTATATTTTTTTAAGTTTCAGTTTTGAGAGCTTTCCTTGAACCAAACTTTTTGATATAATTAGAGGGAAGGATGTGGTTGTCAAGTCAAACACTGAAGCTTCTACAAAGCACCACAGTAAGGTCCCTGATTCACCACAGCCAAGAGGATTGTTTTTCAACTCCCCAAATTAAGACAATCTATAAAGAAATGTTCATTTATTAGAGCTTGCATTTGACAGTTTATTTCATGTCACCCTCCAGCTCTCCTTTGCAGGCTAATTTGCATAATGTGTTATTATGTCTAAATGGAAAACTAAATGCCTCCATGTGGTCCTTAAATGACAAGTGCTTGTCAGCTTCATGCAATATTCAGAAGTAATAGATCCAAATCACAGCAGCGCTTGCTGAGATGTTAAGAAAGAAGAGAAAGAAGAAGGGACTTGTTGTGTATCCTTCCTTGACAAATTTACACTTTGGTACAGAATTGTCAATTAGACATTCCATGTGTTAAACAGTTTAGCTCAACTGTGAAGGAATTTGCTATAGCTTTATTTTACTATGCTCTCAGTAATTACAATCCACATTAAGTTTCTTTTATTATTTTTATTTTAAAGCAACTCAGGTGATAATCCCTAGATGACCTTGGAAAAAATATCAGCAAGTACTTATGTTTAATTATTCTAGAATATGCGGGTGTTTTAAGGGTACTCTGAAAGATCTATTGTGGAAATCTAAAATTATTTTATCTTCTGTTTGATGTTCTACAACTGGCAAAATGGTGGCAATTTTTAGTATTTAACAAGAAACAAACTATTTTAAAGAGTCATTAAGGCAACATGGTTTTTCCCCACATGTATTTGAAATAGACATCGTTTGAACAACCTGATTCAACATTTGATTTAACATAAACAACAACAACTGAATTCATGGAATTTCCTTCCCATAACCCATTGAAAAAACTCGTGTTGTCTCAATAGCCTTTTTAATTGCGAGACCAAGAGGAGAAGTAATCATGCTGACATATTCACACGGCTTCTGAAACTCTGCCTCTCTGGCTCTGCACTGTATTCCTCCTCTCCCATTCAGTTGCTGCTTCAACAGTTTTTATAATTCTTCTGCCCTAAGAGGATCGGAGCTGGACGTGACCTGAAAACCCACGCCCTAAGAATTAACTTTCATAATGCCAAAAGGTACCATGCAAGCTGACCATGGAGGAGAGCAAACAATGGTCCTACCCAGCTATAATGCCCATGAGACACAATGACCAGCCTGGCAAGATATCCCTAAGGGTGCAATAGCGGCATTCATATCCTAGTGATAACTGGCATCTCTATAATTGGACTTAAGGCTGCAGTCGACAGGAGGCAGATACAACTGGTACTGGAAACCTGTCTAACTTCCCAGGACTTAGGAGGCTATGGATTTTGAAGGAGACCCTTATGCCACCACTTTACTAAACCAGAAAAGTTAATAGTTTCTAACTGCATTATATATATATCCACAAATAGGTATGGTTCTCACCACTATGAGTTGGATTTAAGTATTTCCTGTGGTGGTTAAATAAGAATGCCCCCCTAAGGCTCATAGATTTGAAAGTTTAGTCACCAGAAACCTTTTTTTTTATAGTATTAGAAGGTGTGACCTTGTTGGAGGAATTATGCCGCTGAGGGTGGGCTTTGAGGTTTCAAAAGCCCATGCCAGGCCTGGTCTCTCTTTCTACCTGCAGTATGTTCCTCTCAACTGCTTCTCCAGCACCATGTCTCCCTGCCATGATGCTCCCCACCATGATGGTAATGGACTAAACCTCTGAAACTGTAAGTACCTCCATTTAAATGTTTTCTTTTCTAAGAGTTGCTGTAGTCCCAGGTGTGTCTCTTCACAGCAACAAAACCGTTCCTAAGACACACCCCAAATGTTCATGAGTTCTTAAAGCCTTTGGTCTCAAGCTGGAAGAGATCCAACTGAGAATTGGTGAAAGTCGGGAGATGAAAGGGAGTTAGTTCATGGGCTGTGCTCTTGAATGGGATATCAGGATCCTGCATTATGGGATCCTGCTCCCTCTGACTCTCTCTGTGCTTTCCTCCCTCTCTGAATCCCTTCTCCCTTCCTGCCCCTATGCCCTTTTCACTTACTCTTGCTCTCTCCAGGCCACCATAAGAGATAAAGGGAACAGCTTTGCTCTTACCTACCTTGTCATCACTACAGGCCCCAATGGAGCCAACTCACCCTAGACTAAACCGTGAACCTGTAAGCCAAAACTGCCTTTGCTCTTTATATGTTATCTCTGGTATTTCTGTCATAGAGACAGAAAGATAACTAACCTTTTTTTTTTCACTTTCTTCATCTCTGAAACCTGAAACCAGGTCTCTAAATCTTGCTTACTTGGTCTTGCTTTTTCTTCAATGGAATAACAATATAAGTGACCTTCCTGTCTGGCTGCTTGGACGTAGCATGTTTTCAGGCAATGGTGTTTAATTTGATGACTGAATAATGTTCCATTGTGTGTATCTACCAGAACATCTAGTCCTTTCGTTGTTATAAATGGGGTTTTTATCAGCACGGTATTGAAACTGATTGTGTTAGCTTTCCTCATCACTGACAGAACACCTGATTTAAACAGCTGAGGGGAGGCATGCTTGTTTCCCTCCTTTACCCACTTTCATTCCATCTGGGCCCCGAGTCTACAGGATCATGCTGAACATTCAGGATGGGCCTTTCCCTCTGGGTTAGTCTCTCTGGAAATGCCCTTGCAAACACACCCAAAGGATGCTTTACTAATCTAGATACTTCTCTCTGCAGCCAAATAGACAGTCTTGTTAGGACTAGATTTACTGGGTCATATGGGAATACTATGTTCACTTTTTTGAGTAATTATCAGAAATAGTCTTGATAATAAAACAAGAAGTAAGAAAAATAGGAAAAAAGAGAGTGAGAGGGAGAATATTGAATGGTAACTAAATTCTGGAATTACTGCATTATAAGCAAATTTTAAAAGCAGAATGAGGGAATAGTAATGCGCTCAGTCGGCAAACTGTTTGTGACATAAGCATCATGAAGACCTGAGTTCAATCCCCCAGACCCTGTGGTCGGCTCTTTGCTTCTTTTGTTAAGGCCACCAATCTCTCTGCCAGGGAGCTGGAGACAGGACCAACCCAGGGGCTTGTTGGCCAGGCAAACTAGGCAATCTGTCAAACTCTAGGTTCAAAGGGAGACCCTGTCCTCAAAAGACAAGGTAGTGATCAATTCAGAAAGGCATCAGAGGGGGCTGGAGAGATGGCTCAGTGGTTAAGAGCATTGCCTGCTCTTCC
>LOEQ01000909.1:658816-669041 GCA_001685075.1 Bramus lutescens | reverse complement strand
ACACAGACAGAATATTGTATACATAATAAATAAATAAATATTTAAAAAGAAAGACATCAGATACCAGATTCTTACGTCTACAGCCCCCCCCCACACACACACAAAATGTAGACTAAGTTCAAGGCAAGGTTTTCCAAGATCGTCCTGAAAATCATCTTCTGAGCCTTTGCTACGTCTGTCACCGTTCACACACTTACTCTACATGTGCTTATGCTGTCCTCCCACTGCAGCCCATCAAATCTTTCATTTATATTTCATTGACTTTGATTTACTTTTACTTACTTGAGATATCTCTAACCCCAGCAACTGTGTAAGATCTTTGAATGTAAGTTGCATTTTTTTTTGGTTCTTCTCTTTACTACGATTCTTGAAGAACTTATTATGACCAACACACCGTATGACACACAGTAAGTCAAATGACCATGGACAATTTTGCTTTTACAAACAGGTCTGTCCTCCCAGAGTCTATTCTGGTTTTTTTTTGTGGTGTTGATAAATAAAACCAAAGCCTCCTGCATGCTAGGCAAACATTCTACCACCAAGCCTGATCCTCAGCCCTCATGACACAATTTCTCTAATTACAAAATACATCGCCTGTTCTTGGTAAAATAACTTATGGCATCAACAACTGATGTAGATGTAAGAATGGGACATAGCAGCTTACAGGGCAGGGAAACATTGAAACACTACCATCTAGGTAACCATGTGCCACAGTCCCCCAGGCACCACAGCTGTCCTCCTTGCTCCTAGCCTTCTGCAGGGGTGACTTGAAAAGTTTGTCATTTTCTATATTTTGATTTAAAAAGACAAGGATGGAGCTTGCTCTGCTCTAAAGCGACAGCGATTTATATGTATAGCTCCCCAGGTATCAAAGAGAAAATGAACCCCAGGTTGTCTGCAGCTAACAGAAATAAGAGGCTTTCTAATGTGTCTGTACATAAGCCACCAGCTAGATTTAATTGCCTGGGGAGATAGCAATCAGCTTGCTCCTCAAGGTAAGAGACAAGTGAACAGTAATAGAAAATTGTGTAAATACTGCTATTCATTTTTTAATCTATTATAAAACTGGGGAGAGGACAAATACAATACTTCACCTTTCTTGGGCATCCTTATTTGGAAGTAATTATGCCTGTAGGGATCTGTTACCACCTTCATGGCAACTATGGTGGATTCTAGTGCTTGATAAGGTCCAGTGGCAATAAAAGGAAGTAGGACCCTAAGACAACTTGGTGGGGGGCAATTATGACCCATTACCATGTGAGTCACACACTGTGATTAAACTTGTAGGAGGCACTCAGCATCCGCACTTGTTGTGAAAAGGGCCCTGATTAGCATGTGTGCTATGCATTTTGGTAATCAGAAATCATTATAGAGAATGCAATATTAAATGAAGGAATATGGCAATCTCCCATGCTTTAAGTGAGCTAATTTAAAAATAAAAGAAAAAGAAAAAGAAAAGACAATTTTCTGTCCAAAGCAAATAATATCATTTGTCCCACAAAGCATCAGTACTTGGTCAGACACTTCATATATACACTCTACTTCTCAAGATATTGCGATGGTGGGTGTCTGGTTTGATTTGCAACCACTCCACTTGGCATGATTCAGCAGTCATTTTCATTCAGCTGGAGCTACTTTTGCCTCACGCCCTTAGTAGTGTCGAACCCCGAATGAGGAACTCAATGAGTCAGAGATAGAAAAACCAACTTTTACATTCTTAAATTGTGCCAGCAATTTAGGTCAAGATTTTGAGAAGACTTCTGAGGGAGGAATCAGACATATTTTTGGTGGTATAAAATATTAACAAGGATGAAAGCCGTTAAACACACTCTTGTCAGCATATTCTGACACAATCTATTGCTGTTTCCAGAGATTTGGATCTACCCACTGTATTAAAGTTTTAAACGATTGTACCAAACCATTTTCTGTGTGAATTTTAGAAGGCTTTTCCACATTTTAATACGTAAACACCCTCTGGGGAGTCTTTTTGGCAGTCCTGACTCCTGACCATGAATCGTCAATTCTGTTTCATTTTATTATATAGATTACTTTGTAAGCTGGTCAGGAAAAGCAGCTTTCTCAAAAATTATTTAAAAGTTATTCTGTGAATAACACAGTGTTCACAAAATTGAATTAGTGTTGAATGAATGATTTTGAGAAAGAGTTGAAGAACTATTAACTATATATACGTTCTCATGCATTTTAGATTAATCCTACCTAGCCAGGCATGGCTTGGGTAGGAAAGGCAAGTGGATTTCTATGAGTTCAAGGCCAGCCTGGTCTACAGAGTCAGTTCTAGAACAGCCAGGACCACCCTGTCTTGAAAAATGAAAATGAACAAATAATAAAAGAAAGAAAATAATCCAACCTGTAGTCAAGACATGGACTGTCTGGGAAATATTAGGAGAGAGAGGAAGTAAAGTTGATAAAATATATTGTATGCAAGTATAAAACTCTCAAAGAACAAATAAATTAAATTAAAAACTTTTAAAAAATCACAAAGTTCTAACAACAAATAGACTAAATGAAATAGACCCAGAAAAAGTCTCTGAGTACATTTTACTTAATTCCAAAATGTCAATGAGCAAAATTATGCAATACAAACTTGAACAAAAAGGAAGCTAAAGCCAAGATATTGACATCAAGGCCAAAGTACCAAATCAACATACAGTGATAATAAAAACTGTATTTTTAAAGCTAAAATGAATACAATACATGAGAATTTAGCACAGGACCTGAGAATCATACTTAAATCACCACGTATAGAAGCCATCGCCTTGATTCTCATACTCAGGCCATTTGGAAATTCTACCCATTTTCCACTCAACATGAATCTCCTGAGTGGGGTCACCAGGAATCGCAGGATGACAGTGCTATACCACAAAGCATATTGTGAGACAAAAGAGCTGCGTGCTCTATCGGAAGAAGGTCTTGACCCAGCATTCTCATATAATAGAGATTTCATCAGTGACGAATCTCTAGATTAAAGTACTTGGCTGAGGTTAAGAAGAGAACATACAAGGGTATAGACTCGTTTGTCTGTCTGTGCAGAGACGGATTGAAAGAGCATGTTCTGGGTGTGCAGGGTCATGGCAAACAGTGATAGCAGAAGACAAACTTTAGCAAAATCATTGACATTGGATTCAGCAAGGAGAGGACCCTGGCGTGCCTTTACATCAGTGACTATGTGGGGTGCGCGCAGCGCCTGGTAACAGGTATCTATGAGCCTCCTGAACAGAGAGGAGCAATTAGCATTTGCCTGATGAATACAGTGGGATTCGGTGTTGCACTGAGTAGTGTGAGCCTGCCAGAAATAGGGACTCTTTCGCCAGCAAGAAGCTTGCAGTCAATCCGTTGAAATAAAACTTGGGCAAGTGAGGGACAGCAGGTCAATAGAGGGCCCCCAAAAGAGGAACGGATTCCCAGTTTCCTCTCGGGGCCACCCGAGAGGGCAGAACTCCCATTAAACCTGTATATTTCTTAATTTGGCTTGTTTTGATTTGGCTTGATTGGGAATTTTGCTTTGGCAGGGAGCTCGTGTCCTAACAAGCACAGTAGAAGAGAATGATCTTGTCCTCTCTTCCAGAGCCCTGTCCTTCCTTTCATCTGGTCAGTTTGGAGGTCTCACACCAGCTGCAGGCCCTCCATTGACCTTCTATCCCTCACTTGCCCCAGCTTTATCTTCAACCCTAATGCTAACATAATTGTAATAAACAGGAAGGAACTTAGGTCTTCTTGTTCAGACTCTTCTCTGGATCCCTGACCTTCAACCTCTGGAGACAGTGTTCCTTCCTTGTGGGTATAGGGGTGGCACTTGTCCAGTGAGGGACTTGTGACAGATCATCAGAAAGCTCTCTTCTTTGTTATGTGACCTGCTCTGGGCAAGAAGGGAACAGGAAAGATTCAAGAATGGCCTTCCTGCTGATGCTGTTTGTCGGGTTCCCAGGTACCATATTTGGGGTAACATATTCCAAACCCCGTGAACAGTGCTTACTTTGTGAAGTTACAGTAAAGACAAAATTAGATAACACAAGCTCAACATGTGATAGCGATAATCCATCACATCAGCTCTCAACAAATGCTAACTGCAAGTAGTAATCCCATTTGATAGCTGAAAAATACACTCTCAGCAAAATTAGAAAACCTTGCCATAATGTACAGCTAATATGTTATCCATCCCATGCATGAATCTCTGTACATCTCACCATTAGAGTCATGACTGAGTATATAATAAATTATAAATTATATTAGTCATCAAGGCCCATATAGTTCCCATTTCCCTCTATTGCTTGTTAAATGAAAATAGTGTGAATAATCACAGCAGATGAAAGGGTAGAGAGAGAAAATACAGTTGACCCCAGGTGAAGCACACAGTCCCGTCCAAACAATCAGGCAGTGGAGGAGCAGTGCTGCTCCTCCTAAGGAGTCTTTCAGTTCCTCCCAGATAGAGCAGACAGCAGCAGCCAAATCAATAATTCCACCCGATGAGTTTATAGGGATTAGTTACGGGAAGGTAAGTGAGGGGAGGTTACAGGAGCATGGGTGAAACGTGACTTCACATGAGTGGAGTATATGAGTGACAAATGACTTCAGAATCGTTGGTGACGAGTTTCTTACAAGAGCCCTCAGCAGTGGGTGATCACCCCCCAAGCCCCTCCCCACTCAGGAAAGCCGCAGGCTGTACTTTTCAGGCTGTGCTCCATCAATCTCTACCTCCCCAGCAACAGGTCTTACATATAAAAGGCAGGGGTCTCCCGAGACTTGGGAGTTTCTTGTGAGGTTGTGAACCTTGTGAGAAAATTTCTAAATCTAGAGAAATAAAAATAGGGGGGTATTTGTCTGTGGGACACAGCAATGCTGTCCATGCTGGCCTGAGGAGACTCTAACAAGGGAACACTGAGGAGTCGTGACCCCTAACATTTTCTGACATCAAATCATCTAATTTAAACTTTCTTAGAATATATTGCTTGCATCCCAAAGAGCAACAGTAACTGCTTTTTTCTAGAAAAATAACAGAAACTACGACAAACACCTGACATTCCTCACCTTAAGCCTTCTTCTACATCAGATGTTCTGCATTGTTTATATGATGGTCACTGAGGTACTGCCGTACAACCAGTCAAAGGAAGGAAATAGTGTCAGAGACTACACGGGGCAGGTGAGAAACATACCAGGGTAACAGTTAGGAACGGAACAATGGGAAAGCATGGGTCACAGTCTTTATTGAAATCCCAGCAGGGAGCAGCACACACATGAGGATTTGAGTTCATATCCCTAGCACTCACATAAAGCAAGGCACTCATAACCCAGCACTGGTGTGTTTTGCGCAGGGTGGGGGATGATGCTATGATATGAGGATTGTTGGGATGTGGAGATCCTGTCTCAAGATAATAATTCAGAGTTTGGTGGAGTATGACACCCATTATCTTCCTGTGACCTCTGTACATGTGCCACAACCATATACCACCACACACAAAAACAGTTAATGAAATTACATTTTAAAAGCATGGCAGGGTGTTTGGTATGAGGGTGACTAATATGAATTGCTTTGGCAGGCCGTAAAACTATAAGACTTGTGTCTAGTGTCTCTGCCTCGTATGATGAAGGCAGAGGAGGGTTGTTTCCCAGGGATTACTGATATGGGATTCCCCTATGTATGCTGTGAATATGTTTTATTACCATTAGTTACTGAATAAAGCTATTTTTTTTCCAATGGCTTAATAAAGCAAAGCCAGGCAAGAAATCCGAACAGAGATGTAGAGAGAAAGCAGGCAGAGTCAAGGAGACACCATGTAGCTGCCAAAGGAGAAAGACACCAGAACAGAGCCTTACTCTGTAAGCCACAGTCTTGTGGCAATACACAGTTCAATAGGAATAGGTTGATTTAAGATATAAGTATTACCTAGAAAGACACCTAAATTATTGTTCAAACAGTATTGTAATTAATATAGTTTCTGTGTGATTATTCGAGTCTGAGCAGTCAGGAAATGAACGAGCAGCCTCAGTCTACCAGATTACCGGTCAGAAGGGAGAGGCTCTATGGTTGTTAGTTTGTTCATCAGAGACATGGCCAGAGCTAGGATACTTCAGTCTCTAAGATCTGAGTAGTCACAATCTCTCCCATTCAGAGAAAACTGGCATTGTGTTTCTGCCTTTGCATAAAATGTTAATTTAAACATACACAATGTGTAACTAAATAGAAGGTGATGAGTATTTTTTAGTTCTGTATTCATGCTTCAAATCATTTTTATATATAACATGGAAAAGATAATTAGGCACATTGTTGCCTACAAATGAGGTTGTTTCGATGAGAATACAAGGTCATTGTTTGAAACCTTGTGGGGTGGTTTGAATAGGAATGGTCCCCATAGCCTCAGATGTTTGAATTCTTGACCCATAGGGAGTGTGTTATAGGCACTATCAGGAGGTGTGGCTTTGTTGAAGTAGGTGTGGCCTTGCTGGAGGAAGTGTTGCTCTGTGGAGGCAGGACCTAAGGTCTCCTATGCTCTAGGTAGGCCTAGTGTGGCAGTGTCCCTTTTCTGCCTGCAGATCAAGACGTAGGACTCTTAACTCCTTCTCCAGCACCATGTCTGCCTGCATCCGGCCATACTTCCTGCCGTGAAGACAACGGAATAAATCTCTGAAACTGTACGCCAGCTCCAACTAAATGTTTTCCTTTGTAAGAGCTGCTGTGGTCATGGTGTCTCTTCATGCAGTAGAAACCCTAAGACACCTTGTAATCAACTTCTTTTCAATGGTGAAAGATGGATGATTTAGATTCTTCTTTTCTGAAAAGTTTCAGAATTCACTAATTAGGAGTTATTTATCTGCCTTTATCTATGCATGCCAATCTTTTAGTTTTGAGGTTGCTATTGTGTGAAACCGAAGGAGTGGACAGTGCTCTTGTCTCTGAAGAGCTCAGGGAAGTATGACTATCATTTCTCTTTGTAGGACAGGAGTGACAGGGACCCCAAGCCTCAAGATGAAGCACATGATCCTATCTTGCTGTCGGCACCACCTTTTCTTACTGAGACAGGTTCTGTCAAAGCTGCCACTGTTCAAGGGTGACAGAATGTGACCTCCGCAGAACGCAGAAGAATTCAAGACAAATTGAAATTTCAGGTAATTTATTTCAAGTTAGAAATGTAACAAAAGCCTTTTGCTGATAAAGAGGCTCTCACACAGAATCAGAGCCATTAATCTCTAAGACCCAAGTGAACAAAAAGTATTATTCTTCTAAAATGCAATATCTTATTAGTGGTAGAGAATGTATTCATGTTTGTGAGAATGGTAGGTGCTAAAGTCATTGGGAGTTCAATTATTGAAAATATGCCCATTTATGGAATAACTGCCAGACCCAATGTCCTGAAGTAGATATTATGAAGGATATAAAGTTCCTTAAGTCATGATCTTTGTCCTCCAAATACCTCAATCTAAAAAGGCAAAGACCAAGTATACATGTTGGAAGTAACTATATTTTAGTTTGGAAGGACTTTAGACCCCTTCAGCTCCTCTACTCCTTATCTGCTCCTCTTGTGGGAAAGCTCTGATTTAATTTCTGAAATTCCCTTCAGTGATACCCTTCTCAGATTTCCCCAACACTGAGCTGTTCTCTGCTTTGTCCTCTTCTGGTAATGTGTATTTATTGTATCTTGCTGCGGGCCCTGTTAGCACTGCTGTGACACCCCGTCCCCATGAGAACAGGACCTCCTCAAGTTATATTCATTCTTGGCATAAAAATAGACCCCCTTCCCTCAGTGATGTCACACTCACATGCTCCAAGCTTCCATTTTGGTAAGCTTCAATAGTAACTGTTGAATGGGAGAACAAATAGATGAGTAAATGGAATGAAGATACACAGAGCTGAGTCCTTGACCCTGCAGGATTCTACCCTGTGGGGTGGTTCTTGGTCTTATTCTGCATATGTGTCACTGCATTGTGCAGAATAGAGCACATCAGCTACCCTCCAGAACTTTGTCCAGAGCAAATACAACTTTGGTAGCTCGAAAAAGTCTGTGCTAAAGGGACCAGATTTCTGATAAGTTCAGCTTTTAAGTGATATATATCTAGAATAGACACACAGAAATCGGTGGAAGGAGGGAAAAGAGTAACGAAGGAAACAATGAGAAATTACACTAAGGGACTTACACTGATAGTTTATATTTCAAGTCAAAAGTATTCAAATTCCAACACTGGCTGATTTTCAGTTTCTTGATTTGTAAAGCAGAGATGTGATTCTCACCAGTAATTAAGATTGGATGTCTATAAAAAACTGAAATCTTTAAAATTAAAACAATCTTAAAGATAAAAAAAAACAGTTTTCACTTGGAAAAATAAAATTTCATAATAAAATATGTGAATAATTTCTGGTAACTCTTCAAAATACATAATCATTAAAAACAAAAAAATCATTTTAACTGAACATGGAAAATAAACTGGAAAGTAAGTCCTTTGTTTTTGTTCTCCATGGATTGCTGGACAGCGTTGTGAAACTATTATTATTCTTCCCTTTGCCCTAAGCATTGCCTCATCTTTGATTTATCAGGCAACAGTTTCTCCAGGAATCTCAACAACTGCTATTTTTAGTAGGAGAGATTTGTGATTTTTTTCTTCCATGTTTTAAAAACTATTATTCACACATAACCAACAGGACATGTCCTATTGGTGTACAGCTCAGCTCCCTTGCTGGAAAAGTCTGTTCCTAAAAGCAGTTTAAACAAATGGTTTGTGAGAGGCATGCTTGCTGCCTATTACGTTTCCATTGGAATGCCAAGACATTTTCGTAGATAGCATGCTGGAAATCCATCATCCACACGTCTATCCAAACCTCTTAAAATACACGTTCTTCCAGCCTACCATGGCCATGAACCCCATCCACAGTTGTGCTTTCCTGGGCTTCTGCTAGTCATGCTCAGTCACAGTGCAAGAGCATGAAGTAGCAAGGTCCAGGAGACAGCAGCGCATAAGGTTAAAAATGCTCACTTTCAGAGCAGCATGGTTTCACCTCAGTCTATCTCACGCCACCTCACCAGGAGCATAAGCTAACCCTTTCGCCTGTGTATCTAGCCTGTACCCACTATCACCCCTCCTTTAGTCACTTGGTCACCACCTCTGTGACCGGGTCAACTGTCATAGTACGGCAATGCTACATTCAAGTAACCCTTACATAATACCTAACATTGCATCGCAATGACTCCATCCTTTGGCTTCCTGCATCTCTTTATATAGCCACTGTTTCCTCTTACATTATCATAGGAATAATGGAAATATGAAGGAAAGACTACATCAACACTAATTTTATTATACAGTGTTGTTCTAATTTTCTGATTTTATTGCCTATTGGTGCTAGTTTTTATATTAAAGACAATGCAATAGGACACATTCAGACATAGAAGAGCTCTAAATGGGTCACAATGTTGTATAAATGTATGTAGGCTTGTGAGAGAGAAGAAAAAGAATATTCAGAGTCATAAAATAAAGTTAATGCTTTTAAAAAGGGTAAAGTCTTTAAAGAGACAGAGTACAGATAGTCATAGGTTTAAAAAAGTAAAGAAAAATAAGCCAGGTAAAAATGGAAATTTCACAGAGAGTGGATTCTGTATATTATTGTGTTTTCTTTAAATTTTTTGACTGTGAAGGAGCTAAGTACAGAGAAATTTTCATTATATGAGCTGCTAAGCTAATCTACCATGTATGTTATAAAAGTATTATGACGTCAGAATTTGGGTCTAAGGATATGATGCTTTGGAAAAGAGATTCTTCTTTTGTTTTCACAGAGGATGAGACCCTGTGAATTGCTTCTAGACTAATATGGTATGATAGACCATGCTCTCCTGAAAGGTAGCCGGAAACACCCTCAAAATAATTACTTTACTCAACTGCTGACTGAGATGAACCTAGCACACAGGATATACCATGGAAGACCTGAATAACAGTGCCCCCATAGAGCACAAAGCAATTTGGAGAAAAAAAATGCACCCATATTCCCAAATATTTTTTAAAAAAATTTTACATTTAAAGGGGGATATTATATAGATATGAATAATTTGCATTGGTATGGATTTTACTTGGTTGATACAATTATTTTCAGATGATATTTTATTTTATTTATTTATTTTTAATTAAAAATTTCCATGTCCTCGCCTCCTCCCATTTCCCTCACACTCCTCACGCTCCACCTCCTCCTCCCTCTCCAGTCCAAAGAGCAGTCAGGGTTCCCTGCCCT
>LOEQ01000909.1:629215-647433 GCA_001685075.1 Bramus lutescens | reverse complement strand
CAAAATTGACCTTAAAATCCATACCAATTCAAATTATTCATATCTATATCATATCCCCTTTTAAATGTAAAAAAAAAATTTATAAACAATGTTTGGGAATATGGACATAGTTATGCTTTTGTCTTGGCTTGATTGATTTCTAGGGTTGCCCTAGTGAGTGTGTGCTGACAGGTCATCCTATCTACAGAAGTTGGAATGTTAGGCATTTCCTTTGGATGGTCTGTTCTTGGGTGGTGCTCAGGTAATTTTAGTTTATGGTCCTTTCTGCAACCAGGTATTGCTTCAGCATAAACTACTGAGACTCAGGCCTCCATTAAACTTATCAATGGCTGAGTCCTACTCTTGCAGGTGATAATAGTTGGAAGTAAAGAATTTCCTTTGGGTGATCTGTTCATATTTAGCTTATCATGACTGGCTCCTGCAATGACAGGTCTGTGGCTAGACTCCCAGGGTAGTTTGCATTGCAGTGGGCTTGTCAAATACACTTTGGGTTTGGTTTGTATCATCTTGATAGGAAGGAGTTGAGAGAGGGTCTAGCTATATAGGTAAGGTTGGCTTCAAGCTTGCAAACCTCCTTTCTCAGCTTCCCTGGTGCTAGGACTGCAAGAATGAGATAGCATTGTGCAGCTTTCCCTTGCTTACATAGATAATACAGAGCCACAGTCAGGTTCTTTTTCTCGGGTCATGGTGATGCTCCATCAAAGCAATTCTAGTCATAGAACTAATACCGAAAGATCTGAGTGCCAGGCTCAGTAACCAAATGCACCGACTGCAAAAATGACTCAAGCTAGTGAGACCCATCAAAGCACAAACTTCTCATCTGAAGATCCCACAGGGATAGCTATAGACAGGATGGCAAACTCCTCTGCACAGGAAGGGCATTGCATCATTAATGCCTCCTGTGGTTGGGCAGACCCTGCTTAACTCTTTCATGCCTGCCCCATTCTGCTCGCAAAAGTTCTGCTTTCCACCAGATGGACTTGATCATCTTCCATCCTTCGCACAGTGTTTAACCCATAACCTGCTTGCCCTCTGTGTCTCAAGGCAGGGGCTATCTCATTCCTTTTTTTCTGGGTATTACCTTCTCAGTGCCTGGTGCATAGTTGGTACTTGATGAGTACCTGCAGAAGAAGGGCGAACCGAGGAAAGGATGTGTGTAGATACCACACACTTTCTGTTCATGTGCTGAAGGCCTGCATAAGGAGTCATCAGGCGAGGCACGTTTGTAGCCTGTGGCCTAAATGACTTAAGGCGTGATTCGAAAAGCCTGGAGGCAAGAATCTATCGCATCAAGTCTTCCTTCTTTGCCCAGAAACTCAAAGATAACCTTTGATTGGCAGACACAGTCTTCTGTAATAGAAAGGGCATGAGTTTACATAGAAACTGATTGAAAACTAGGCCAGTGGTACAGATACCCTGGGACTCTAGAATACTAAGGCATTCAGACATTAGAAGAAGGGAAAAGAGATGGGAGAAATTGTTTGGACCCCCCCCCACACACACACACACTTTGTAAAGCTATAGAAGGTTTGGAAGAATTTTTTAACATGTGATGGACGGCATGAAGGAAGAACAAAGGAACTCAGATATTCCAAGCTTTCTCAGAAAACAGGGCCTGCAAGAGACAGGACTCTGATTTCAACAAGAATACGTGGGTTTGAAATCCAAAGAAGAAAAGCTGTGTATGGCCGTTAAGGGCCTTTCTTCTCTTTCCCCGTTGCCATCCCCTCAGCCTCTCGACCTCTGTGTCAAACAGAGAAAGAATTTCAGTTTGGCTTTGTAGATGGAGAAAAACAAAGTAAGTGTTTATTTCTGGCCTTGAACTAGAGAGACACAGATCTCCATTCAAATTTTAATTTAGAGCTGGCTTCAGTCCCCAGCACCCACAGGATGGCTCATAAACAAAGAATGATATGTACTTCCAGTTCCAGGGAATTGGAAACCTTCTTTTGACCTCTTCTGGCAGTGCACAGATATAAGTGCAGGCAAAACACTTCAACATGGCACGAGCACATTAACCAAGCTTGGGTGTTGCAGAATATTTGTTCACTGTGCGTAAACAACACTGTGGGTGTTGCTGTAATTGGTTTAATAAGGAGCTGAAAGGCCAATACCGAGGAAGAAGAGAATAGGCAGGATTCCCAGGAGAGAGTGGGGNGGGGGGGGGATCAAGGCACTGCAGACAGATTTCGACCTCAGACTCCGAGATCAGGATATGTAACATGGCGGTGAGGCGACAAGTGTCACGCAAGAGAATGTAGATTTAAAAGTATGGGTTAATTAACTTGTAAGAGTTACTCGAAAAAAGCCTAAGCTAAGGCCAATATTTCGTAATTAATAATAAATCTCCTAGCCATTATTTGGGGGCTGGCGCTCCAAAGATAGTCCCACAAGAAAGTTTGCTACACTTAGGGGTTCCTCTAAGCCATAGAATCCAAGGGCAGGGTTCTGAAGAACTGAAGACTTAGCCCAGGCATGGTGTCCTAAGTGTTAGCTGGTTTCCTTTATTGTAACAAAAACCTTAAACAATTCACTTTAAAAAAAAAAAAAAGGAAAGGTTTATCTGATTCACACCTTGGCGGACTCATTGTTTTGTACCTGTGATTGCACACACCATCATGGTGGAAGCCTGTGAGAAGGAGCTTCACCGCAAAGCAGAACACGAAAGAGAGGCAGAGACTTGGGTCCCACAGTTCCGTTAGGGCCTGCTCCTAAAAACCTAGATGTTTTCCTAAACCTAGCCTCATACAGAACCCACGGCTTCCCAACAGCATCAAGCCTTCAACATGCAGGCCTTTAGGGAACACCTAAAACCTACAACATAGCATCCTCGGGACTTTGAGTTTGTTTATGGAAAGATGGTTGATAAAAAATGACCCCTCAAGGCTCTTGTGAGGGTGGTCTGATTTATGAGGTGCAAAGTTCCCTGTTAAGGTAAAGGTTCAGTAACTATTAGCTCCCTCCCCCTCCTTCTTCTTTCTTTTTCTCTCACATTCTTCACTATAATAAGGATAATATGTTAAATACACCTCTGCTATTGGTTAAATTAACTGTCAAAGAAACAAATATAATGTACATGTAGATAATGTTAGAGATAATTTTCTATAATAGCAGAGAGCGTATGGGATGATTGAAATCCATGAATTATTTCAAATCACCTCCTGAGCCATAACATAAACCTTCTCCCTATCAATTGCTTTTTAATGAGAATTAATAGGAATCCATTTTTCTAGTGCCATATTTCACAGTTGCACGGTATAGCACTGGAATCAGAATAAAAATCTCCTCCCAGCTCAGCTCCATTCACATCAGAGCACTGTCCTTCAGGGATCTTAGCATTCACCGCACAACCACAAAACAGTGTCTTCTGTGTTGTGTGTTTTTAACAGACGATAAATCATAAGGATTGGTTTTGTTTTGCTTATTTTTTATACTCAGTTCAGACGATAGCAGCTATACAATGCATACCAAGTGCTCTGAGTGGGAAGCTTCCACATTTTCTAGGAAATTCTCTCCTGAAAACCTTGAGAGACTGTCTGAGTGTCTGTTATGCAAATTAAATCTCAGCCTTGGGCAGCAGAGGATTCTGGGTCATTCACAGTATATGGCAAAATGTCTTACTTTCTGTTAACTAACATGAATTCCCTCTAGATTTAAGGTAAGAGGTGCACGCTATTACATAATAAGTATGGAAAATGCAAAGGATCATGCTTTGTAGTCAATCACGTTATAAAAGAGTATAGATTTTACAAACACTGAAACGTGTGCTTCCTATCCATTTCTCCCCCCCCCGTCACACACACACACACACACACACACACACACACACACACACACAGAAAGGACAATGTGTAAGAGAATTCTTTCCTTCCACCCTGTGGGTTCCAGGGATTGAACTCAGGTCATCAGGCTTGACAACAAACCTTTAGTCTCAGGTTTTATCGTGTAAGAAGCCTTCTCTACTGCATTCATCACAATAAGGAGCTGAGTGGTGTGAGAGCTTCTCAGAACACTGCTGCGGGAGCTCCTTCGATTCCTTCAGCCAATAGCCTTTAAGATACCAGCCCACTGGGGCATGGTCTCTTATAAGCTAAAAAGCAGCAGGAACTGGGCAATCTCTCTCTTGCTTCTGGCTCCCGTTCTGGTGACTGGGCTCTCTGTTTCCTGTTTGCGATGAGAGGACTGTTGTTTGGGACGGTGATCTGTTTTTCCCCTCAAATAAATAACCCTTTTTATTATCCCTAATTCTTAACTGGTATTGGGATTATTTTGTGACTTCATCTGGTGCCCAACTTTGGGTTTTAGAACCACCGGCTCTACTGCCTGCAGCCAGCCCAGCTCGGCACCAGCCCTCCCTCAGCAGACCGCTGCCTGTGCATGGAGCCAGTAGTTTCTACAGATCAGCCACTGTTCTTTCCCCTTTACAGAACACTACAAATACGAACAGTCACACCAGTCCCTGTAATCTAAAAGGACGATAATTCCATTTATACTAATGCTTGAATGAAGGTCAATGACAATAAAATATAGCATTGAGTCCTAAAGTTTTCAGTGAGTGTATGAGAATATTTAACAGGGTGATGTCATTTACCCAGGGATTAAATTCATGATTCTAACACTGCGATGCGTGTAAAGGGCTTATCTGAGACAGTGATGGTATGGCAAAGTATTTCAGAAGCTGTGACTGTCCCCATGCGGTAAGTTGTTCTTCTTGCCAAGTACCATAGGAATGGTTATTACTAATATTAATATCTAAAAAGTCATTTATTCATCATATACAGTTAGGATTGTGGCTTTTGTCATGAAATAGCTAACCTAATCATTTCTTAATGCTTTATTATAATATTGCCACTATATATCTTAGAGATTTTTCAAAGATTTCTAAATGTCCCGCATTGTTCTTTGAAAAAGATTACAAATATATTCCCATGTAATTATATTTTATCTTAAAGTTTTTAACTAGAAATGTTAATTTAAAAAGTTCTTAAATATGGAGCTGGAGAGATGGCTCAGAGGTTAAGAGTACTTGCTGCTCTGCCAGAGGACCTGAGTCTGGATTCTACCACCCACATTGGGCAGCTTACAACCACCTATAACTCTAGCTCCTGGGTGTCCAATGCCCTCTTTGCTGCTCTGCCAGAGGACCTGAGTCTGGATTCTACCACCCACATTGGGCAGCTTACAACCACCTATAACTCTAGCTCCTGGGTGTCCAATGCCCTCTTCAGCCTCCAAAAGCACCTTCACATACAAGTTTGCATACACTGATACAAACACATACATGTAGACACACACATAAAAGAAGGGAAGATAGAAAGGAAGGGAAGGAGGGAGGGAGGGGGAGGCATGGAAGGAGGGAGGTAGAAAGGAAGGAAAGAAAAAGAAGGAAATAAGGAAGAAAGCTGTCTAAAGGAATGCAAAGGAAATATTCACACTGTTTTTGCAAACTCTTTCAGTCTTTTTTCAAAATAAGTTTTTTTTAAAAGTGTATATGTGGGATCAGGGAGATGGATCTGTTGGCAAAGTGTTTGCTGCACAAGCATGAGAATCCGAGTTCACACCCACCACATCTACAGAAAAGCCAAGCCTGGCAGCAAGCTTCTGAGAGCTTGGCCTTAGAAAAGCAGAGGCAGAGCTCCCTGGAGCCAGGCTAGCCATTCAGTGAGCTCTAGATTCAGTGAGAGACCCTGCCCCAAAACAGCAATGTGGCTCAGCAGGTGCTTGCCACCGAGCCTGAAGACTTGAGTTGGCCTCTCAGATCCACATGATGGAAAGAGAGAACAGACTCCTGTGAATCATTCTCTGACTTCTATATATCCATTCACACACAGAGAGAGAACACACACATACACACATCAAATACACACTAAATAAATGTAAAACAAAACTTAACTGGGTTTGGTGGTACATGTCTTTAATCCCAGCACTTGGGAAGTAGAGGCATGGTATTTTTATGATTTGAAAACATATGAAGGTCATGTATCTAATTCTAAGCTAGCCAGGACAACAAAGTAAGAGTCTATCTAAAAAAAAAAATAGTAACACGAAGAGTGACTAAGAAATACACCCAATCTACACAAGCACACACAAATATGTATAAGAATAGACATATGCACACATGAACATGTATGTATACATGCCTACAGAGAAGACACACACATATGATGTGGGTGGAGTGTAAACTTACTCTTACCATCAACAAGTTCAAATCTGAAAGTGTAGCCACACTGATTCTAAACAGAAACTATGCATAGAGACTAATATTGAAATCCATAACAAACCAGAGCTGTGAAGAACCTGAAGCTCTAAGTGATGCCTCTGACAGTGCTAGACTTCTTGACGCTCAGAAGAGAATGGAAAAGACACAACTGTTTTGAAAATAGCCAGGCAGCTTCTTATTCAATGTAGCACATACTCACAGTCTATTGCACTTATTGTTTTCTAGAAACAATGTTTTTTAAACCTAATAGGATAAAAATAACTCATGGGGGAAATTAGGGCCTGGAAATTGCTTTGGAAACAAAAGGAAGGAGTAAGAAGATTTGAAGTTAATATTGGAGGCTTTGTTGGAGGTTAAACTCAGAGCAGTAGACACACACACACACACACACACACACACACACACACACACTAGAAATTGAGTGTCATTTAGGAAGGCTAAAACCAAAGATCAAAATTTTGACTCTAATTAGCTGTTTATATTATTTGTAATCATTTAAATTAACAATTAAAATCTTTGGAATTTGAAGATCTGATCTTTTGCTTTTTAAAAGATGAAATCCGTAGGGCTGGAGAGATGGCTCAGTACTTAAGAGCACTTATTGCAATTGCAGAGGGCCCAAATTTCCTGCTTAGCACCCACATCAGCCAGCTCCTAACCACCTGTAACTGCAGCTTCTGTAGAGTCTGCTGAGGCTTTCTTCTTACCTGTGCAGGCACCCTCATATATGTGCACATACACACATCAAGAAAACCACACATACACATCAACAAAAACAAATCTTTAAACTCAAATTTCTTGCAGTTTGAAAATTATATCTTTATTAGTCTCTTCAAAAAATTCCTTTTAAGTTCTGAGAAATTTTGCAGAGGAAAGTGTTACCTTGTGGATGAAATTGTTTGCATAATATTTTAGCATCTTAGAAATATCCCTGGATTTCAAACATTTCTTCTAACAGCTAAGAGTAAACCCCTCTATGTGGGGGCCCATAGATGTGGGTCCACTCAGCCTTGATTAAAGGTCAGAGAGTTTGAGCCTACTCTTTCAAAGTTATTGACGGGTCGGACACAAGGTGTGGCTACAACCAAGATATCCTGACCTTGGGGTATGGTTACTTGGTATTTTGGGTATTGGAATGGCCCAAAGAGGTGGATCCACTCCACCTTGACCAAAGGTCAGAGAATCCAAGCCTATTCCAGCTCCTTCAAGAAGATAACAGGAGGTTTGACCCAGGGAATGGCTGCCTACAGGATGCTTGGTCTAAGGTGTGGTCACTACATGTCCTGTCTAAACAACAGAGAACTAAGGATATAGTTGTTTGATGCTTCAAATATTGAAGCAATTGATTGTTATGTCCTTTGCCTCCCTGCCCCTTTTGATTTGGGGGTATGTATATAAGCATATGGGAAATAAATGCGTGCAATTTTTAGTATTCACTGAATTTCTCTCCCAGTGCTATCCTGTGTTTCCGCCTTTTCCTTTGTACTTCTGATTTTTCTACCTGCCATTTCTTAGTCATCATGCTTCCCTCCAAGCACAGACGAGTAAGTTGGGCGGGACCCGACCGATGTTGCCCGGTTGCAGGCTACACCACCTCCATAGTTAAAGCAGAGAGGAAGGTCACAATATCTCTAGGTAATTTTTTTTCATACTGCATAACATTTGCTAAAATTCTCCATCCTTCTTGTAAATTAAAGATTAAGGCAAGGGCATAAGGAAATTGGATATTGGTGATGTGGAAGACAAGGATCAGATCTTGAATGAATATTCAGCGCCCCAGATTCTAGACACTGATGCAGCTGCTCTTGCAGCAAATGGACTGCAACTACATATTTTGAATTATTGAAGCAGTGGCTTGAAACTATTCAGTAGATCAGATGTATTGCCTTCCTCCGTGAGATTGATGAGAATTCAGCTCCGCTCGCCACACTCCAGTGCAGAGGACTGGAGGGCATTTAACACACTGAGAAAGGTCAGAGTCAGACTGCATCGGTTTCTGAACCTAAGAAATTCCCAACTCCTTGCTACGCATTAAAATGAATGAAGAAAAGCTGTGTTGCGATGTGTAGCGTCCCAAAAACTTGCTTGAGGCATAAGGGAAAGAAGCTATGAGGCATAGCCAGCGAGAATCTCTTTCCGCGCCTTCCGGAGCGTGTAAAGAAAGCGTGTTACTGTGTGCTCTCTCATCCCTGGGACGTTATCATCTCACAAGTTATGTGCAGCTTAAATAATGAAGATTCCAACATGGAAAATACATTATTACTCTAGTTGGCCCTACTTTCTTGGCATATATTCCAAAAACAAAATAGCAAAATGATTTTGTGA
Organism: Bramus lutescens; assembly: GCA_001685075.1. Classification (NCBI taxonomy): domain Eukaryota; kingdom Metazoa; phylum Chordata; class Mammalia; order Rodentia; family Cricetidae; genus Bramus; species Bramus lutescens. Next base: position 638,888 of record LOEQ01000909.1, on the reverse strand, counting down.
TTTGAATTGATTGCAAAATGGATTTTTCATGCAAAAGCCTTGAGTCTGATTTCACTGTAGGCAAGATTCCACAATAGTTTTTTTTAGGATGCTAGTTTCTGAGAAAACATTTCCACTATGATCAAAGGCAGCTAACTCTGAAGTTCGACTTTGCTGTTTGAGCCACAACAGTCCTAAATAGTAGTATATCATAGTTTTCTAGGTAAGGTATACCCCCCACTAAAGCTGTAAGACAACTATTGCTCCAGCTAAAGTGCTGTGGATTTGAAGGAGAGGCTCCCCCTCTCTGGTTATTTGCTTCTGATTAGCATATCTGATTGGTCAGGATAACAATTGGACCAGTTCTTCCCCTCAATTCTTTAGTCTCTCCTAACAAAAAAGATCACACAGAACTCAACACAGTTTTCTAATAATTTTGTTTCTTCTTCTGAAGGAAATATGGTATAGCAAACACAGACACACACACGGAAACACACACACATATGGACATACATACACACACCACAACATATATCCTTACGGTTCCTTTCCTTATAATTGACATCCAAAATTACTTCTAGTGTCCTCATCTATATTAATTATAAGGTTCAAAATAAAATCTTCCATTGAGACACCATGATTGACAAGCTCCTGGAGAAAGAAAGAGAAATATTTATTAATGGTAATTGGGAAAGCCCAAGGTAGTTTAGAAAAGGCAAGTGATAGGCTTCACTGCCACTCTGTTACTGACTAATATCTGACACATTTGTAATCATTTATTTAGCACGAATAATTTATGAGACACAAATTTAAACAGTTACAAGTTGAACTTTTAACTTGAGGTTTTTAACCAATGATGTGGCATCTACCTATATACCCCTTTCGTGTATCATTTGGTCTCCCCCTTGACACAAGATAGAACTGTGAAACTTTAGTTTATTCTTCCCATAATTTTTCATTATAACTCTAAAAAATGTTTGTTGTTTTTTGTTGTGGGGGTGGGCACGTGCACATCTTTGTAATGTGTGTGTAATGTGTGTGCCTGTGAGTGTGGAGGTCAGAGGCTGAGGGTGGGTGTCTTTATCTATCACACTCAACCTTATTCTTTTTTGAAACAGTCTCTCCTTGAACCTGGAATTCATTGATTCAGTTAAACTGGTTGGCCAACAAGTCGTAGGCTTCTTCCTTTGTCTATCTCCCTGATGCAGAGGCTATATATGTGGTCTCCCCTATCCCATGTTTTGTGATCCTAAGCTGGGGATCCTAACTCAGGCTCTCAGCTTAAATGGGAAACAGTTTACTCATTTCCTCTTCCTCATGGCTTTTCATCACCAGTTTGTTGGATGACACAGTATTTTGTTTGATGAAGGAGGGTAGAGGTTTGTAAAATAGGTAACCATTGTAGTTACCACTATTGTTATTTGCTTGTTCAAACAATGATCTACCTCAAGGAGGAATCCATGTGGTTGCTGGTAAGTGTAGGTCTATAGTTACTTTTCTGTTTCTGTGACAAAACACCATTATTAGCAAAGCTACTAATAAAATAAAGCATTTAATTAGACTTGTAGTTCCAGGGGGTTAGAGTCTGCGATGGTGGAACAAAGGGATGGTGGCAGGAACCGCTAACACCTCACATATTGAACTCCAAGAAGGAGGCAGAGCCCACAGTGGGAATGACAAAAGGCTTTTGAAACCTCAAACCTACCCCAACTGATACACCTCCTTCAACAAGACTGTACCTCCTAATCCTTTCAAATCAGTTCCACCAATCAGGACCCAAGCATTTGAATATCTGAACCTATCTGGGCTATTGTCATCCAAACCAGCACAGTAGGCTATTCATTCTCACTGTCACATGAAATCACACAGAAGGAGCGCCATATCAGAACACAGGTGGACATGCCATTTAAGCCTTTACCAATTCACATTGAATGAAGGCTGAGGAACTGACCAATAAATTAATTTTGATCAGTGTTACCTCTTGATGAATTATAATCCTACATAGGAAATAAGCAAAAAAAAATTCCCTGGGGTCCTTGGATCCTTGGAGCAGGGACACTAGGTCCTTGAGTTAGTATGGTGGTTTGAAAGCAAATGGCCCCCAAAGGGAGTGGCACTCTTAAGAGGTGTGACTGTGTTGGAGGAGGTATGACCTTTTTGAACGAAGTATGTCACTGTGGAGGGGGGCATTGAGTTCTCACACATATTCAAGCCATGCCCAGTGTCTGAGACTACTTCCTGTTGCATGTTCGTCAATATGTAAGGACCCTGAGCTGCTTCTCCAGCACCATATCTGACTGCATGCTGCCTTGCTTCCTACCATGACAATAATGGACTAAACTCTGAAATGTAAGCAAGCCAGCTCCAATTAGTTGTTTCCTTTAAAAGAGTTGCCATGGTCATGATGACTCTTCACAGAATAGAAACCCAAACCAAGACAGTCAGCCATGTCCTTGGATCTATCAATTATTACTCTCTTATCTTTTTATTCCTTTGCTTTGCTGTCCCTTTTTTCCCCTGTGTACAGGTTTTGTAACACTGCAACCTGCTTCATAATCACTCTAAATGAACATGATTTGAGTTTTGGATTCTAGAAAAGAAAAACAATTTTTATCTTAATGAACAGAGTTGGCATTTTAAATTGAATCACACCTGGGTTTAAATTTTGATTCTTCTGTTTTCTAATTTTGAGATCTTGGATTATTAACTCTTCTGTGTTTCAAATTTTTTTCCTTTGAAAATATGGAAATAAAAGCATGTATTCATAAGATTGACAGTGCTGTTAAATAAAGTAAGATATTAATGCTCACCATTATGTCTGGCCCAGAGAAGGTGTTGCGATGTTCAAAAAATAGAAAGATTGACAAGTAAATAAGCAAGGGAGTGAGCAAAGAAGCCAAAAGTGAGCAAAAAAGGAGAAAAATGCCAGCAAAACGATGATGGGAATCAGATGTATGTACCTTCAGCAGGAGCTACTGAAGCCATGAAGGTCTAGGGCTCCTTCTCCACAGGATGCTACACTGCACATAGGAATGTCCTTAGAACTGGATGGCACCGCAGCTTGCTTTATAAAATCCTCACTGGTGAAGATAAGAACGATCTTGTTGAGTGGGGGGTCAGAGGGACCCTGATCTGGAACTTCCTGACCAATGGCCCTCTTTGGAGCTTCCTGGTGGGAGACTGAAGCACAGACATCAAGGATGTGGCCTGAATGCTCTAGCTTCTGACAGCCAGAGTTCTAAGCAGGACCAAGCTGGAAAGGCCGCAGGTGACCTGCTGCCACCATAGCTGCCAAACACAATGCAAACTCCATGACAATTCTTCACTCATTGGCCCCATCTCTAACCTTGTTTGCACACTCACCTCTACTCAGTCTCAGCCTAGCTGACGCTCCTGTATAGACTCACAGAGAGGGCCTCTTCAAAGACTTCCTACAGCTAAGGTTTTCAGCCAGACTCTAGGATTCAGCCAATGAGTGCAGGCAGAGGGGCTGATTCTGGTCTCTTCCACCAGAGACCAGTGGCTGCAGCCTTTGAGACCTGTTGGTGACAGTAGACCAGTCGCTAGTATTTCTGTCAGTGACTTGTGGTGTGACCTGCAGGCTTCTATGCAAGGGTCTGCTCTTGAACACCCTGTAAGCCCTTCAAGAGGGCAGGGCTGTAACACTTGCAAGCTCTGGGATGAGCGCCTCAAAGCCTACTAAGGGATTAGAGCTGGAACACTCACAATTTCCTAGAGGGAATCCTGTTGCTGCAAAGGGCCTCAGAATTCTTACTTCCTGTACAAATTGTTACTTACATGTGACAAGTCATGAGGGGGGTCCCTGCGAGCATCACAGCAGGCAGGGAAACAAACTGTGGGAGGCAAGAAGCAAAATTCAGTTTGACTCAACTTAGTTGGCGCTGGGTCAAACCTCTAGAGAGTCTGACCCCAGGTAGTTTATTATAAACATATTTAAACACAGTACAAATTGGAGAAAAAAAAGTTTCCTGGTGCATTCCAATCCATAGTGTACAAGGAGGCATAATTATGCCAAAACTCAACTCAGAGGACATGGTATTTCTTCCAGGAAGTTGATTTCTAGAGATAGGCCACATTTACCAGCTTAAGGGCCGAGGGGATTTGGTGTGGGCTGGGTCACACAGATAGCGTAGAGGTCATTTGGGCTATACAGCCCATGTGATGTCTCCCCTAAGAATGGGTTCTATTGACTGAGAAAAAAAAAGCTAAAGAAAAAAAGTCTGGAGGTGGTGGGGGATAGTCTGGGATAAACATTCAGGGGAGGGAGGAGGTCTGGCTCTACAGAGAGCAAATGCCACCAGGTCACCAGCTAATCCCAGAGTCCTGGGTGGAAAAGGAATGTTTCCTCCTTTGAAGAGACAACCCTGCATGATTAGCATTCCTGGTTCCCCTAATGATCTGTGGGCACAAGGGCATTTGTGTAACCAACAAAATCAAAGCTGCCCTTGCTTTCCCTTTACTGTCTTGCCTGCCACATTCTTTCAAGGTCAGACAAGAACCTGGGTGGAAACAGGAGGCTGTCTCTACTGACCACTTCAGTGTGGCAAAAATGAAACTTTTGTGCTTTGAATGTCCTGACACAGTCAACCTGAGCATCAGTCTGGATTTAGAATCACCATGGAAACAAACCTAAGGGCATGTCCAGGAGGGACTTTCTAAATTGGGTTAACTAAGGTAAGAAGACCCACCCTGAGCATGGGTGGCACTATTCTCTGGGATGCTGGGTCTAATAAAGTTAAGGACGCAGAACTGAGCAGCAGCATTTATCTCGCTCTGCTTCCTGACTGCGGATACAACGGACAAGCTGCCACCAGGATGGCCCCACACTAAAGGACAGTATCCTTGAATATGAGCCAAAGTAAGTCCCTCCTTCCTTAAGGTGCTTTGGTCAGGTATTTCATCACGTCACTGCGACAGGAAAAGGAACTAACACAATTGCCTCGCTTGGTGCTACTGTTTTATCTCAACTAGGCATGGTGCTGTCAAACCAGACTTGGAAAATCTAAAACACCTCACGACAACAGAGCACATATGTACAGGAATCCAATGAGCCGGCCGGCTTCTCCTCCTCAGGAAAAAACGTGAAGCTCTGTATTAGCTGCTTTTCTTCTTGTTCTGGCTGAATATCTAAGAAGCATCTTAAGGGAAGGGGGATAATTTTGCATACAGTGCAAGTGGCACCGTGTGGAAGTCACTGCAGCAGGAGTTAGGCAGCTGCTCGCCTTGCCTTTGCAGTCAGGAAGAGATGGAAAGTGAAAGCCAGGCTTTAAAAATCTCCAGGATGCCTCCTGCGACCTACTTCCTCCAGAGAAGATCCCCCTAAAAGTTCCAGTACCTCCCCAAACAGCCCCACCAGCGGGAGTTCAGATGTTCCTATAGGTGTGCCTGTGGAATACGCTTTGCATGGAAATTGCAACGTTCTCCTGTTTAGTTCCCTGACTTTCTGACTTCCTCTGCTTTCTGATCTTTGTTTTCAAAAGCCCTACTCCTTAAAATGAAGATGTTCTGTGCAGCTTGTGTCTAAATCCCTTTCTTCTCACTTTCTGGACATCTCTGAAGAAACTGTCATTTTCCTTGACTGTTGGGTATGGATAGAAGAAGCTATGCTCAGCTTAGACAGAAGATGTTATGGTTTATGGTGGTGCAGGTGACACTGGCAGGTCCCACTGTGGATGGGAGACAGACAGAGAGCTTGGGTATAGAGTTTATTTAGTGGGTATTGGGAAGGATATAAGGGTAGGGAAGTTATGGAAGGGAGAAAGAGGGATAGAGAAAGAGAGGAAAGAAATAAGGTGGGGAGGCAGAGGCTGTCTCTTCAGAAGAAGGACAGAAAGAGAAAAAAAAAGAGAGGAGGCACAAGATCAGCTCCCCTCAGGGCAGAAAGTGGGGAACTGGGAGTAAGCAGAGCTTCTCTTAAAAGACAAGGTACCCAGGTGACAGGGCAGGCCAACATTAATTATAATTGTAACACAAGATACATAGGATTTGTATAGTGAAGCCTTTCTGTTAGACATCACTGTTAATTTAGTAAGCCATGGATCAGTACATGGACCTTAAACTTGTATGTTTCAGTTTCTTTCAGTACAATTTATAGGTGAACATTTTAATGAAAGAACAAGAAAAAAATGGCTCTGTCCTACTAGATTCTGCCTACCTACAAGATTGAACTTGATCAATCATGGTCATTCTGGCCCTCTTTACCCTTTTAAAGTCTTGATTCTCTTTGAATTGCCAACAGTTGCCTCTAGATGATGATTCTAGATCCAGATGCCTAGACATTATATTCCCAGATAGAGTGAAGCTCTTCCTGGAAGCTTCCCTTGTGTGTCTAAGTGATTTTCCTTTATTTCACCTTAGTAACCTCTAGGGGAAAACTGTACCACCCAGAGCCTGGCAGTTTTACATAACATCTCAGCAAGGCTCTCTTCTCATTACTAGGAATCTCTGAAACACAGAACAGATAGACTTTGACCTGTTGGCTCTGTGGCATCCTTAAGACCAGCAGGCTAATAAGAAAACAATCAAGACACAGAATAGGTAGTATACAACATGTGACATACAAAAATTACAAACTTCCCACCTTACGACATGTTGTGCATCATTCATGCTGGCTACAGACATTAAAAGCTTTCCTGGGGACATTTGTGCTACCCCATCTCATGTAGTATTCCTGAATGTTCTCTAGGGATGTTTGTGATATCTCATCCCATTTCATGTAGCATTCCTGAATGTTCTTTAGGGATGTTTGTGGTACCCCATCTCATGTAGTATTCTTGAATGTTCTCCAGGGACGTTTGTGGCATCTCATCTCATCTCATGTAGTATTCCTGAATGTTCTCTAGGGATGTTTGTGGTACCCCATCTCATGTAGCATTCCTGAACGTTCTCTAGGGATGTTTGTGGCATCTCATCTCATCTCATGCAGTCTTCCTGAATGTTCTTGCTCATTCTCTCTCATCATTTGTGACTGTCTCTTTGGGCTTTTCTCAAGCTATAGACAGTCTTTGTTGTATGCTATTTACTTTCAGGCCTATGCTTTTTGTTTTTGTTTTGTTTTTCAAACAGGGTTTCTCTGTGCAGTCCTGTCTGTCCTGGAACTCACTCTATAGACCAGACTCATCTCAAACTTACAGAGATCCTCCTGCCTCTGCCTCCTGAGTGCTGGGATTAAAGGGCTGTGCCACCACCCACCTCTTTAAGTCCCTGCTTTGTTCTCTCAAATGCTAGGAAATGCACATGGAATAATTGTCAGGCTGGAAGACAAGAAGTAAAAGCCATTTCCTTTCCAAGAACAAGCAAACAAGCACTTCAGTATTATTCTTTTGTGGTCCAGGTACCTCATCTTCTCACAGACAGCCTTCCCTTTGCACTCTAAGGACCATCCCCAGGAAAGCAAAAGTGCAAGAGTCTTCATCTGGATACTTAGTCTACATTAGAATTACAAGCTTGTTTTTCTTGCATAATACTAAGTCCAGCATTCACTGCGTCTTTCAAATGCCATGGAAAACCTAGGTTCATTCCATCTGTTTGCTGTGTGTATTTAATGTAAAGATTCTTTTCTTTCATTTGCAAAATAACGACTACATCTCCATGCCTCACATCTGTGTTGAGAGAGGAAGGAAGCAGAAGAGTAATGTGCCCTCTTCTCAACAGGGTTTCTCTTCTGGGCAATTCTCTTCCCTCTGATCTAAAGTGATATTACTCTTGATCAAAACTCTGTCTCCTGGACAAGCCAGTAAGTAAGCACAGCCAGGATGTGAGTTATTTTAATTTTCTAGCCTTTAAAATAACGAAGTATATTTTACAAATATGTCATCTCTTTCATTGAATTATGCATCAGTTTAAGGGAATTATATTCATGGGCTGTATATACTTTCTGTATACTGCTGTGTGTATAATGATGTGTATGTCTTTTACATTTTATATTGGATTCGACGAGGTTCCCTAAGGCACTACAAGTAATTCTCACACGGTAAACATTTTGCAGAATAATTTCTTAAAGATCCTACTACAGAGCTAGAAGTATACAAAGGGGGTAGGAGAAAGTGGCAGAAGGCAACAACGGGGAAAGAAATAGTAGACATGAGAGGCAGAAGAAGAGAAACTGAATCAGATGTCAGGACAATAAGTTAACAGCCGCCACAAGTGCTTGTTTCTCAAAATCAGAGTCAGAGCACACTCAGTCTCTCTTCCCAGGGTGTTGATGAGGGCACTGCCGGAAGAGAAAAACATCCAGATGTTTCAGTGCCTCCACAAAAACACATATGTAATGTTTCTAAAAGAGAGAAATTATTGATTGCATTATACTGCATAAGAATAGTTAAACACAGACAAAAATATCTTTTTCTCTTTTGTCTCTTAGGAATTCAAAACTAGCAATAGCCTTTAAACTGTATCCAAAAGAAACCTGCTAACAGTATGCCATGTACAGAAACTAGAGGGAGTCCAGATGAGGATGCAGCTCATTTAACTGGGAGAGGATTTGTCTAGTGTGCATGAATTCCTGTGTTCCATCCCCAGCACCACAGAAACCAGGGGGTGGGGATCAGAAATTCTAGGTAATCCCGGGCTACACAATGAGTTAAAGGCCACTTCTGCCTAAAATAGAAAAGACATGGCCATGAGTCAAAGCTCACTTCACTCCTATTTTATACTCCAGAGTTCAATTTTCTATTCCCTCCTTCCCTTGCTCTTTTTCTTCCTATACACACACATATACACACACACCCTAAATCTCTATATCCCTCTAGTGTTTTGGGCAGATACACACATATTTTCAAAATAGCAATATGGTTTTGCAAGTAAAAGCAAAATATTAAAATATTAGAGAATCCTGTTTAAGGAGAGGAACATTTTTAAATTGTTCCTTTTAGTTTTACGTCTTTAAAAATTAAAATGGGACGGAAAACAACCCACTCTAATGTCTTGTTCTTCTTGTCACAGCTTACACCCTTATGCATGAAAATACACAGATAATTTACCACACATTTATTATGCAATCCTGAAATAGCAAAAATTGTTATTTCCATTTAAGGTTTATATCTCTAACATCTTAATACTATATTTAGCTCTCACTTTCAAAAGCACTTCAAAATCCACTTTTAATATGTATCCATATACCATGACTCCACAATTGTAAGTATGTTGTAAGCTTAAAATATTGCTCATAATTCATACATTTAATAGAGATCTCATGAATAATATTTAACACTTTATCACAGTAGGATGGTCACATTTTAAATTCATTAATTCACCTGAGTTAGTCGTCTGCACCTGAGATGTATGAGCATTTGTGATTGCTTTTTTCTTCCTGTGGTCTGTGCTAAGGAGACTAGGGATAGATTCTGTCTGTCATCTTCTCTAGTCACTGCCAGCATCTACTGTGGTATCTGGACACGTTTAGTGTCCAGCAGACGTTTCGGAATGAATGGATGATATGGGCCTTCATCTTCAGCATTTGATTCTGCTTTCTGCTGCATTTCGTGGCAGCTAGGCAGCTGATTCCTTCTCTCCCACAGAGCAATCCACAGCCAGATAGGGTGAGACACAACTGGAATACCATCTAGTTGGAAAGCTGAGATAGAAAAGTCACATGTTCAGGGCCAGCCTGGGAAATTAAGTGAGATCCTCTCTCAAGATAAAGCTTAACAAAGAGCAGGGAGTGCGGGGGGGG
>LOEQ01000909.1:617237-628936 GCA_001685075.1 Bramus lutescens | reverse complement strand
AGAGAGAGAGAGAGAGAGAGAGAAGCTCAGGGACAATTTATTAGAAATTAAAATTAAAACCACCAAGGCAGGCAAGCCATGGATCTTGCAGCTGCCCGAAGGTGAAAAATGAAGAAGAGAAGGAAAAAAAGAACACACTATTTGAGATGATTCAGCATTGAGGTCAGCTATATTGCACTCAGGGAGCTTTAGAGAAAGAGTAAGGAAGCACAAAGTCCCCAAAAGACATACCTAGGCTCTGGCAGCGTTTGAGAAAAAAAAAAAAAAAGACAAAAGTACAAGGAATGTTTCCTGTTATTAAACGGCCCGAGAGAGACCTTGGAGGCAGGTGAGAGACACATCATGCAGACAGAGCGGCCTCATGGGAAGAGAGATGCAGAGAGACAGACACCGAGAGACACACAGATGGAGAGAGGAGAGGGGTGGGGAGAGGGAATGAGAGAGAAGAAGAGTAAGAAGAGAGAAAGCAGGAAGGGTTTCGCCTTTTAAAGGAAGGTGTGTATGCCTGCGCACAGAGCCCACACAGGGCCAGGGCACTGCCTGCTTACCCGGCATGCATGCAAGGGTGATGCACACCACCAGATCAAGGCATGGACCAGGTGTGCCTGAATGAGAAAAGGGGACAGACCCAGCCAAACCACAGGGCAGCAGGTAGGGACTGCACTAGAGCTAAGAATTCTGGGAAGGACAAGTACATCATCTTAAAGTGGACAAGCCTTACTAGGAGTGGGTCTCTCAATCAGGTCCTTGACCGGCCTGCCTGTATTAGAAGACGATCCTATTTTTTTACAACCTTGCCAAGTCCTGCAAAACTTGCCACCTACTGAAATACTCAGAAAGATTAGCCTTCTTAGCTTCTTTTCTCTCTTTATCTTTTGGATACTGGCCAAAACCTGGACATGCTTTTCCTGACTCTCAGCTTTCCCGTTTGTTCCCTGAAGCCTCCAGCCACCCCACGCATCTTCGATGTGGCTTCTTGCTGACCTCCACTTCTAGATCTACCTGGTTTCTAGCACTTTCTCTCAAATGGACTGACTTTCCAGCTGCCTTGTCTCTGTCTCCTTTCTCCTGGAACTGCTGAGATGTTCAGCTTGCCTCCCTGTTGTTTTTCTCACAAATGCTAATAATAAACTTATCTCCACATTTTCTTCTGGATACATTTCTAAATTCTTTTACTGACCAGACTAAGAATCCAAAAGAGGACACCCCGGTTTCTCCAGTGACATAATCTTGTAGTCTGTCTTTGGTGTCCAATCTGGAGCTAAGAGACATTTCTTCAAGTCTCCACAGGAGAAGTCACCCAAGAACAAGTTTGGCCAAAATACTTCCCTCTTTTAAAGAAAATAACTGGGGCATACCAGTTGCACTGGGAGTTTCCACGGGGTCCCCTGAGGTTTTAAATTCATCCCGTATATTCAAGAGCAAACCATAAGATTCTATGTTGGCTGTTCTATAAGATTGGTGGCCACATAAAAATGAGTCTAGTGGATATATTCTTTGCTAGGAAAATAAAATTTTGAATGTGAAAATACATTCTTGGTTTCTGGTGGACATTCCATATACTTTAGTACCGTATGAGTCATTTCAAAGCATCATTATAGAACAAAAGATTGAAATTTAATTAAAGACACTGTGGTGATTTGAATGAGAATGTCTCCCTTAGGCTGATATTTTTGAATACTTGGTCCCCAGGTGGTTGAGCTGTATTAGTAGATGTGGTCTTGTTGGAAGAGGTGTGCCACTATGGGTGGGCTCTGAGATTTGAAAAGCCCATATCATTCCCCTTTCCCCCTGACCCCTCCTGCTTGTGAATCTGATACTATCTCTCAGCTACTGCTCCAGTGCCATCCTCACCATGTTGGTCATGGACTAAGCCTCTAAAACTGTCATCAATAAACTCTTCTCTACGTTTCCCTGATCACGGCATCTCTGCACAGCAACAGAAAAGAAACTCACACGGACACCCACTTCAGACTAACTATAAACCTATCATGATACCAGTGCCTAATTTTAGTGTCTAATTTTATGAGGAATTAGAGGCAGAGAAGGCTGATCTCTGTGAGTTTGAGGCCAGCCTGGTCTACAAGAGCTAGCTCCAGGACAGGCTCCAAAGCTACAGAGAAACCCTCTCTCAGAAAAAAAAAAAAAGCAAGGGGATGGAGAGATGGCTCATTGGTTAAGAGCACTGACTGTTCTTCCAGAGGTCTTGAGTTCAATTCCCAGCAACCACATGGTGACTCATAACCATCTATAATGGGATCTGATGCACTCTTCTGACATGCAGGTTATATGTAGACAGAGTACTCATACCTAAAAAAAATAAATAAACAAATAAAATTTTTTTTAAAAGTTGAAAAATCCTGTAGATCAGCTCACTTCTAGATGGCTCTTAGAACTTCTACTGTCTACAGGAATCCATATTTTTAAATAACCATGAATGAAAATTCTAATCCTGTTCTGTCACTACTTTGTTTTGTAATCTTTTTCTCATTCCATCATAAGACATACATTAACATAAATTTCTTAAAAGGGCGTATGAGGTCTAATTAGTATATTAGTGTATGTGTGTATATATATATATGTATGTGTGTGTATCAATCTTGGAAACTCAGAGAAGAATTATAGTAATTCTGATAGCATAGTAATAGTATATACTTATATTATAGTAATTCTCTAAGTTTATATATATGTAACACATAGTATATTTATATATAATTCTACATATTTATAAATATATAATATGGTAATTCTATATAGTAATATAGTATATAGTAATATATATTATATATAATATACTGAAGTTATAAAGCAGCTTTATAACAATACACATTTTCAATGTAACTGTTTTAGGGTTTTGTTCCTTATGCCAATATTGGAATCTAAAATAATGATAGTAGCTTTGCTTCTCAAAAACAAAAGTAGAAACACCCTTTTCTTAAAGCGCCCAATGCCCCTAATTTCCCAACCACTGTTAAAGTAATAACCTTAGTACTTCCTAATAAGAACCAAAATCATAAGCAATAAATTCAGCGTGAGTAAGGAAAATGGCTGCTACAGTTGGCTTGGGCTCTGGATGTTTCTAATGACATACTGACACCATCCATGATGTGTTACTGTTATATGAGTGAGTTTCTCAGGATCCATATAACGAGCCAAATGTTAATTTAACACAAAGCTGAATGAAACAATGCCTGTGGGAAAAAAGGCAACAATACAAAGGGGTGGGGGAAAACTCTGAATGTCACAGTGACAGCCCCAAATTTTCTTCTGTTCATTCTGCTAAACTGAAAGCAATAACAGCCATCATGCATCTATTCTGGGTTAATTCCCATAACTTGTCAGTGACTAAAAAGCAAATGTCCAATCATTTAATATTTCCAGTACATATCAAAAGTGACAGTATCAGATTCCCTCAAAGTATAGATTTTGTTATCACAGAATCCAATTCCTTTGCCTACCAAATCCCTCATACCTATATACACATAGATATACAAATGTACATATATGTGCATAAATATATATATATACTAATATATATAGTGACATCCTTCTAATAACAGAATTATTTGAACTCAGCTTGCCTATCTTTTTCTATTCTCAACATTACTACTAACAAATAATCTAATTTCATCTGTACTCTGGGTATTATTGCTTCTGTTTCTACAGCCTGTCACTGAATTCAGCCCTGTCTGTTGCGGCCAAGATAACTGATTAGAGGAATTAATTGTGGAACTGGAGACCAAGGCCAGATTGCAAGGTGGGTAGACTGGGGGTTCTGATGCTGCCTTGTGCTGTGCATGGGGTGGAGGTGACTTTTCAAGTTATGGTTCTATAAAGAATTCACTTCAAGAGTGAAGTGTAACTCCACAGCATGACAGTAGGTTCAGTGAAGTCCGACACAGTGCAACAGCAGGTAGCTCAGGATAGAAACACTACCCTAATCCGTGCCTCTTCATCCCATACCTATTCACTCCAAATCTATTTACACCATATCTGCTCACACCTCATGGTTGTGTACATTCCAACCCCAAAACAATACCTACCAACAGGACACACTTTTTATTGTTTCCGCCTTCAGATAGTGCCATAGCTAGGGTCACAATTGGAGGGATGTGTGTGTATGTGTGTGTGTGTGTGTGTGTGTGTGTGTGTATTTCCTAATTACAGAGTAAAGATTCAAAACAAAAGAATTCATATTGAGCACACTATGTCATTAGGATTGGAAATTTTGATAAATTTCCAGGGAAAAGCATTGACTGTCTCATGACAGATGGTGGGAGAGATTACACACTAGGTACTCACTATGTAATACCTTTGTGGAAAGCAGGCAAAGATGAAAAGAGGGCATATTCTGCCTCTCTAATATAGATGAGCCTTCAGTATTAATTTCTTGGCTTCTCATCTATCTACCCCGTTGCTGGGGCCATTCTCAGCTCTTTCATACCACCCTAATATCAGCAGGCATTTTTTTTTCAACTGCACTTATCTGCTTTAACTTCTGGTAGCATGCAGCATGTCTACTTTAGACTTCATATTTTAGTGGCCTATCAAAGTCAATACAACAAAAGTCTTTATTTCTCTTTATGCATCTACATCTGAACCTTCATTTTTCATGCCAATTACTATAGCTATGCATCATACATCTATTCAGCCTTAAACCCTGCAAGCCAATCTCAATTCTTTCCCATCTCCGTCTATAACCCTGAGACAAGTTCTATAAGATCAGTAATCACCGTAATACTGATTCATATCATCCTTATATCCTGTCTCTAACTCACATAAGTGACCATCATTACTCATCAGATCTGTTACAGTTCCTTAACCCTTCTCCCTACATTTATTCTTGCAATCTATACCACCCAATTGCTACACAGCAGAGTAATTTCTTAAATATGAACAAGACTGCAGCTCTACTTGGATCATCCCCATGCCAACTTTTTCCTATTATACCTAGAACAAAATCTATACTTCTGAGGAATAAGTCCCACAGGTCTGGTCGTTTTCTGGCTCTCTGGGTTTATCTAAGACACTCTGATCTCCTACATTCCCACATTGTCTGCACCTCTCATTCTCTGACCTCCAACAACACTACCTATGGTTCTTTCTTTGAAGTGCCCAGTTTGGTCGTCCTTTAGCAGTGTGTCATGGTCAGTTCTGGACTAGTATGGCAAAATTGTCATGAATGGGGTGGCTTATATTCAAGTCTGTGTTATGGCGGCTGATTTCTCATAGATGGTGCCTCTTCTTTGGATCTTTACATGATAGATGGGGTGCACAGCTCCTTTGGGTTTTGCTGTTGTTTTGTTGTTGTTGTTGTTATTGTTGTTCAAAATAAGGACACAAATTCCATTCAGAGCTTTCATGACCTACTTATCTCCAAAGATCCTACTGCTTAAGAGTACCTACCACCTTAAGATAGAGGTCTCTACATATATGAATTTTTGGAAGGAAGATACAAACATTTTGATGATTGGGTCAACATATTGTCCTGGTCCCCCATGCATTCATAGTGCACTTGTTGACTGAGCATCTAGTACAAGTTTCTTTGCATGATGTATTGAGAAGCAGCAGTGACTAAAGGTCCTGCTCCCAGGGAGTTGACATTCTTGTGGCTCAAGAATGTTCCATCATGTTCCATAGGGATTCTAGAAATGGCCTCCTACCTCTCCTTTCTGCATCAGTTTTTGATCCATTTAAATTCAATTCCAGTGTGGTAATCAATAATTGATAAAAAAATGTTTTTAAAAGAACTCTGCCTAAAACATTGTTCTTTTTTCCATCTGGGGTCCTATCATTTTTCATGCTTACTTTCTGTCAGTGACCAAATGGCTATCTAAAATGTTATTGAGGACCTGTTTGTATCCCACAGCTCTCGTGTGTGTGTGTGTGTGTGTGTGTGTGTGTGTGTGCGCGCGCGCATGCGCTGCTAGGGTCTTGCCCAGAATCTCCTCCAGGGAAGGTTAACATTCTATTATTGAACTATATGCCTAACCCTTCATTATCTTTTTATTATCTGTTCTTCTACTATAGTCTTAGCTTAGTAACGGTAGGGACTTTGTCTTAATATTTGTGTCCTCAACAGTACCTGATATGTCATATAGAATTCACGCATCTTATATAGTGAGGACATTGTCTAGGATGTGGCAACATCCTAGAAAAGAATATAGGCCACATAGTGGTTCAGTAATCCTGTAAATTTCCAAACTTGGATTTATCATATGGACTAGAGCGAAATAAAGTTATTTACAGGATTGTCTACACAACACTTCTAATCATACATACATACACACACACTCACACACTTTTCTGTGGCCCATACAAAAAAACTTACAGCATTTTTGCCCCAAAACTAAAATATGATAGTTACCAGTGAAGACTTTTTCTGAAAATATCCAGACTTCCTATTGTAAAACTCTATATAAGGAAAATGGTAGCAGAGATTTTAGGGCTAAGGAAGAGATGGAAAAGACAACTCTGCCCAAGAGAAAGACTCTAGAGAAATCAGTGGGTTCCTTCCAGCATGCATCTCTCGGCTCTGCTTCCTTCCACTCTAATTCATCTAAGTTGAAACAGACATAGTTATATAGAGAAAACCCCGGATGTCTACCAAATGCATGTAAACAGATTGCCCAAGCATTTGGTGTGAACCATTGCATAGTATTTACCTTTAAACATTAATTTGTCCCTTTCTTAGGACTGATCCATAAGGTATGTATAATCTTACAGATACCGTTAAAATGGTGACGTGATCAGTAGTCCATCCTCACAGATTTCAAGTGCAAAGATATTGAATTAGAAAGTTTTGCTCCATACCTCTGTACTTTTTTTTTTAACCACTAAAGCCTTGGTGGAAGAAATCCATGAAAATTCCTCATATTAATTCCTTTGGATTTCCATGCATTAATGGAACAAGAAGGAAGAAAAACAAGACACTTGAGGTGGATATGTAACACCAAGTAGAGCAGCTAACATAATCAAACAGAACAATTAACACTATGGGAAGCAAAGGAAGTCAGGGAAATTATTTAGTAGATGTCTAATAATATCCCTTAAAAAGATTCAAGGGGCTGTTACCTTCATAACAATTCAAATAATCAAGCTGTTTTGAAAGATGAAAAATTAGAAAATAAAAAGATCTTGGAAGTCTAAAATATTGTTGAATTTTTCAGAATACAACTACACTTGAAGAATAAAAGAGACACAACATGAAACCAACTGCTAACACCTGGTCATGATAAAGTAATCCCAGAAAATTCAGCAACAGTAGCATACATAATGTTTAATGTGATTGACACCATTTATATATGAGAAATTGATCTAGGACAAGGTGTTATAGTTAGCTTCATCTGTAAACCTAGAGCCATCTGCTAAAAAGAAACCTAAATGGAAGAATTGCCTCCCGCAAATTAAAAGTAAGTGCCACAATGCCTGACAAATACCCCAGATTTAATAAGAAGCATCTAGGCAAGTGAGAAGGCTCGCACATAAAAGTGCTTGTCTGCAAACCTGATCTCCTACATTTGATCCCTGGAATCCACTGTAGATGAAGAGAAGCACACCCCAGAAATTGCCCTCTGACCTGCACACCTACACTGTGGTATGCACATGCTTGCACACACACACACACACACACATCATATAGACAAAAGCAGTTTCATTTCAATAAAAATATGATTCTAGAATGTCAATCTATTTTACCAAGAGAGAAAAGAAAATTCAACAATGAACTCAAGAGAATACATAAAGCTCTACGAGAAAGCCGGGGTTCTAAACTGAGTCAGGAGTTGGGGGAATGACTTTCTGTGATTCTTTGTAAATCCACTTGACATAATATTAGAACATTCAGTGTTGAGGAGTGTAAT
The DNA here is from genome assembly GCA_001685075.1 of Bramus lutescens. Lineage (NCBI taxonomy): Eukaryota > Metazoa > Chordata > Mammalia > Rodentia > Cricetidae > Bramus > Bramus lutescens. The sequence continues at coordinate 621,074 of LOEQ01000909.1, read as the reverse complement.
TTTAATCACATATGATTATGTTTTCCTTTTTTTAACTGGTAAATCAAACAATTTTGGTACTGATGTCTCATGTTCTATAATTAGTTATAAATATTAGTTTTAGCTTATAATTTTGAGTCGAAATATTTTCAAAATCACAAAAGTTCTGATTTTACTAGCAAAATAATTCAAAATAAATAATTTCCTATGATGGACAATATTAGAATGACAGAATTTAGAAGACCACTAGGAGTGTGCGAAGGACAAGTTAAGGGACTTTGTTCTTCACATTGTGTAAAAGTAACTCAAGAGATTCTACTGAAATATGATACATCAAAAAAGTAACATGAATATTTAAAATTACAACTGTTCTAGACGACCTTGCATCAGGTTAACCCACGCTAGAGTTACCTAGGAAGAGGAGATATTAACTGAGAAAATGCCTGCCCAAGATCGTTCTGTGGGCACGTTTGTGGGGCATTTTCTTGATTGGTGTGGGACAGTGCAACTCTCTCTCTCTGGGTGGTGCCATACCTGGGCTGGTGAAAAAAAAGCAGGCTGAGAAAGCCATGGGGAGCAAGGAAGTAAACAGCCCCTTCCTTGTTCATCCCATGGCTTCTGCTTCTGTTCCTGCCTCCAGGTTCCTGCCTTGAGTTCCTGCTTTCACTTCCCTTCATGATGGACTGTTTGTTACCTGGAAGCGTAAGATAAAATAATCTTTCCTCCCCAAGTTGCTTTTGGTCACATGGTGTTTTGTCACAGCAATAGAAACCTAACTAAGGTGATGACCAACATCACTAGGGTAACTAATATAATAAACGGAGTGGGAGGGAAAGAGAAGGAGATTTGGATAGAAATGCAATTGGGGTCACTTTCAATTTGCAGCATTATTTTCATCAATATCATCTAAATTTAAGAGCAGCCGGTGTGCAATGTTATTAAGAGATATAATGGAAAGCTTCTAGAACAACAAACTGTATAATATATAAACAAGCGTTCCTATAAAATTAGTAAATATCTTGGCACCTTGGTAACACCTGGCTAAAATAGTAAATGGAGAAATTAATTAATCCTCAAGTCATATGGCTCAAAAACAACATGTTTTTACAAATTAAAGCATATATTGTGAAAACAATAAATTATGTGACATTAATTCAGGAATAGTGACCATTTCTTAATTGAACTGAAGAATAAACAATGTCAGATAAGCAAAGATACATAAAATAATAAATGTACTTAAAATATTTATTTGCTTTAATTGCCAGATTCCTCGATAACAAGCTTTACTGTCATTATCACTATTTGCATCCGAATCAGAAGGTCGTCTTGGACAGGTTCTTCAGTATTGGGGTCTAGTGTGGTGAAAGAATAATCTAGTAACAATCTGAAAAGTGACAGCAGGGCAGTGGTGGCACACACCTTAAATCCCAGCACTTGGGAGGCAGAAACAGATGGAGCTCTGGGAGTTTGAGGCCAGCTTGGTCTACAGAGGAGTTCCAGGTCAGCCAAAATTTTACAGAGAATTTCTTAGCATATATTTGAAATCTTACAACATGTAACCCCACTCCAAATTATCATATAGCAATTAATCTTTCCTTTCACCTATTAAAAGAGAAACTGTTATCATTTTATTTACTTAGTTTTAAGGCTTTGCTTTTTAGGAATGTAAGATTTACAGCAAAATTTAAGAAAGGCATAGAGATTCTTACCTCCCTGAATAGGTATAATTTCTCTTTTATTTCCTGCCCCAGCAGAGTGACACATTTACTTTATTTGATGAGCCTAAACTGTATATCTCAGTTACCCAAAAGTCATAATCTACTTTTAGGGTTCAGGTTTTGGTGCTTTGAGGTTATTTTTGTTTTTCTTTCTTTCTTTCTTTCTTTCTTTCTTTCTTTCTTTCTTTCTTATTTTTGAGCTTTGAGGTTATTTTCGTTTTGCTTTCTTTTTTGAGATAATGTCTCATGTAGCTATGACTGGCCTCAAATTCATGTAGCCAAGGCAAGATGATTTTTTTCCTGAAATATTTCATGAACAATCATTTCATTCCTCACTATCATTGGTATTTTAAATTATTGATTTGTCATTAATTCATGAGTCAGGAATACATTTAAAGTGGGGTTAGTACAAGACATTTTAGATGGGAACATTATGAAACAGCACTTCTTGAAGCCTGTGAGATGGTCTGTGAAGGAGGTTGAAGGAGTTTTGCTGGTGTGATCATGGAAATGTGCTGAATGTGGATGAGCTTATGTGTTGGCATACAAAAGAGTCCACAATAGCCTGGAATGGAGTCTAACAAAGGTTTATTTATCTGGGGATTAAACTCACAGAAAGAGTAGTGATCTGCTGTCCTCTGTGTACGCTGGGAACTGGAAGAGAATCCAGCAGCCAAGAGGCCCTCGCACATTTTTTGTCTGCATTTATAGACCTGAGACTACGCCCAAAGTGGGCCGGTATCTTAACGCCAATTGACTGAAAGAGTTCCCATAGCACTTAAGTTCCAAGACAGTGCACTATTTAATGAATATTTAAATGAATAGCTTTTGCCCAAGGAGCCTGTTGCCTTGACCCAAACTATCTGAACTTCAATCTGTGACTCTTCCTTCTGATTCTGTTTTCCTCTTCTTCCTCACAGGTAACAATCCTACACCTCACCAATCATCCCTCAAGGTCACAAATAATTCAACTCAGAAGAAAGTCTAGGATTTGAGGATCATGTAAGCCTTTATAGAATTCTTATAATAACCAAGAGAGATACATATATTAGCACTGATGGCATGTTAATACATAAAAAAAATCTATGTGTGTGCATTTAAACATACAGAAAGGAGGAGCAAGGGAAAGAGGAAAAGTGACAGAATTCAGTTTAACATCTTAAAATTTTTATTTTATTGGGACTGGGGAGGGTAGCAGAGCAAGGTGATCTCAAAGTAGCTCTTCGACTAGGTTTCCATATGTTGTTGGCCCCTGGATGGGAGATAAAGAATGAACCTGAAGAGAAAGAATTAAGAGAAATATGGCTGACTTGTCTTTTGGCCCACGTGGTTCCTGCTTCTGAAAGGGAATCCAGCTTGTTGAAGGTCAGTCGATCCCATCTGAAGTTATCATCATTATATCTCAGAGGCTAGGAATTACTTACATTTATTTTCTAGCAGATCTAAACTTGTCTTGATGGTAAGTCATGCTTGTTTTTGTAAAATGTGTTTTACATAAAAAAGTTTTATAAGAACTACCACCCTCTAGTAGAGGTCAAAGAGAATTAAATTTGCCAAAGGACTTTTTTTTTGTCAGAAATGGTATTTCTTCTGCTTAAGCAGTTCTCGAAGGTATGCTTATGTGTCTGCGAGTTTTTTTGCAGTTCCCTTCTGTTTCACCTCCGTTACACTGGCAACCATGCTTCAGATAGGCTGTGTTTTTCTGATACAACATTTTTCTTTGTATGTCAAACATGTCTCACAAGTTGGTTCATTGTTATTTTATTAATATAAACACGAACATCGTATTTGAAAGAATACCTAGAAGAGTACTAGGTATAAAAACATAGAAGCTACAATGAATAAATGTTGGGAATTGACTGATAAAACAGAACATTTATTTGAAGTTATTACAATTGTCTGTCTTCAAAAATGCAAGGACATCAAAAACAGTCCTTTAGTGTGGTCTGTTAAGGGACACTATCTAGACATCTGTAAGACTTACTAGAAAACAAATTGAATGATGGACTAGAGAGATGGGCCAGTGCTTAAAAGCACCTCCATCAGGAGGTTGCCCTCTTCCTGTAGCTCCAGCTATAGGGGATTTAATACCCTGTTGCCTCTTGTATGCTCCACAGGTATTGCTCTCTCGCCCCCGCCT
>LOEQ01000909.1:606312-617204 GCA_001685075.1 Bramus lutescens | reverse complement strand
GAGAGAGAGAGAGAGAGAGAGAGAGAGAGAGAGAGAGAGAGAGAGAACTGAAAGTATATTTTAGATAAATAAGATCCATTAGGAGCCTCCACAATAGAGAGAGGGCCAAAGATTAAATGAGGAGTCTGGAATCTGGGTAAGACAGCCCTTGTCTGGATTATTTTGTTCCAATTGTAGTACCACCTAGAGACCAGAAAGAAAGGGAAACTATTTGGTGGCCTATATTCGTTATTTTTATATTGATGTCATGAGGCATGATATTGGGTACAGCACACAATAGTAGCAACAAAGGTTTGCTAAGTGACCATTTAAGTGATGACTGGTTAGCCAGACCCTGGAAGTACATCTTCTTGTGCCAAAATGAGAACTAGGCTCTGCAGACATTGGATCTGATGCAACATGCCTGGCAAGTTTTCTTTTTAGATGTCATAGTAACCTGACAAAAATAACTTTCATAATGAGTGTTGGCAGGATACTGCCAGTGTGATTTCATCTGAGGTTAAGAAAAAAAAAATCCAGAAGTTAAGATGAATCACACATAATAAGTTCATTCCTGCTTTCTTTTTTAAACAAAAAGAGGATCCTGGAAAGACAAAAATGTTGCTTTCATTGCTTTAATTAAATATACAAATATCTAACAACCTTAAAGCACTTACATGTTATTAAAATGAAGTACAATGTGAGTAGGGCTGGCAAACATTTTCTATTTTGTTTCCAGGCCAACCTATAGCCTAATTACTGGTGATAATTTGTTTTTGTTGTTTTTATGGTTCTATTTGGAGAAGTCTAATAAAGCATATGCCACTGAAAAGACAGGGTTTCTCTTCCCCATTTCTGAAATAAGTCCTCCTTTAAAATGTCCCTGGCTTAAAGAAAATTTGAAAAAGGTTTTCTCTTTGAAAAAACTCACATGATTGAAGAGATTTCACCTTCAAAGGGTTTGCTTTCCAAAGGAGCCCCCTTTGAGAATTTTAAGTATTGCATGGGAAATATATTCTTTGAAGATTTTCATGTTAAAAAACAGTTGCATGTCTTGGGTATCCTCTTTGAAGCTTCTTTTTTAAAAACAATATTTAAAGGATTTCCCCCTTCGAATGTTTTCATGATACAGAGACTGGTTTTCAGGAATATATTCATTCTGCTAGAGCCACTTAATTTTCTTCCCCCTCTCTATTACTCTACCTTTGATTATTTTGTTCTGGTGAGACTACTGTAACAAGACTTCTAGATACTATGAAAATAAGATGGGGTTTCCCAGCCCCTTCCTGTGTCACCTCAGATTTAGAAGTATTATAAAATTACTAACTCCTAAGTAACCAATGTAGAAATAACGCCATGTCCCATGATATAGGTCTATAATCCTAGATATTCAGGAACTTGATATAGGAAGCTTACAAATTTAACACCTGTCTGGGCTGCAAAGCAAGTTCAGGACCACCCTGAGCAACCTAGCCAAGCTGTGTCTCATTAATAGGAAAGGAGTAAGGATGTGGTGTGGTAGTAGAGCATTTAGCCAGCATGCATGGGAAGTCAAAGCCCTGTCTTGTTCTTATTAATAAATGAATTTAAGAATGGACTCAGAACGGAAGCGCACAGTTAATTTTATTAGAGTTTAAAAGAAAACCTCCAAGCCAATAAATCTGTAAATCTTATCAGCTTTCTGGAAGAGAAGAATGGAAGAGAGCAGGGAAAAAATAAGCCACATTATGAAAGCCATGACAGAAGTCACCCATGTGGCAGACAAGAGTCACAGGGTGGGGAGGATGGGTTTAGAGAAAGAGTGATGATGCTCAAGTGTCCTAGTTAGGGTTACTATTCTGTGACAAAACACCATGACCAGGATGAACTGAGGAGAAAAAGGCTTATTATTATTTGACTTGTATATTTTGAACCACAGTCCACTGGAGGAAGCCAAGGCAGGAACTCACACAGGGCAGGAACCTGGAGGCAAGAGCTGATATAGGAGGCCATGGGGGAATGCTGCTTACTGGCCTGCTCCTCTTGGCTCACTCAGCCTGTGTTATTAGAGAACCAGGACCACCAGCCCAGGGCTGGCACCACCCACAATGGGCTGGGCCCTCCCACACCAATCAGTAATTAAGAAAATGCCCTACCGGTTTCCTAAACTGACAGAGATATTTTCTCAGCCAAGGCTCCATCTCTCCAGTGACACTAGCTGGGTCAAGCTGACATAAAACTCGCTGACTCACCAAAGAAATGGGGAAAACATCCTTAACTTGTAGCCAGCATTCAAATGAAAGAACTGGGGAAAGAAAAGGAGAAACTCACATCTTTCTGATCCCGATCTCAGAAAGGCAGGAAGATCCGGCGGACCATTAGGGTGTGTCGCTGGGACTGTGCTGGGGGCTGAGCCGGGGAAGAAAATGTACAGTGTCTTACTAAAGAACAAAATATCCCATCTGTTGCGTTAGCATGGCTTAAAAAGAGTTCATCTTCTTAGGAATGGCCCCTTAGCCAGGCGATTGACCTGGCCCAACTCAAATGTTAGGTCTCCACCGTTGCCAGACATTCTAGTCTCTTGACCAGGAGGTATTTTCACTGATCTCTATTGCTACTCTGATGTAAGGGAGTAAGGCAGAGGCAAAGGTAGCAAAACTAAAGAATTTTGTAGGAACTGGGGATGCCTCAGGAATTAATAACTTCAAAATTAATTATAGCTAATACAGCATCCTTCAGTGAATGATATCATCCTAATCATATTTTGAAGTCATATATAACTCAAGAAGAATCTCTTAAGATGCATTGTGATATATATATATATACATATACATATATATTGTGATATATATATATGATGACTTGGGATGATTAGTATCAAGTTTCTTTCATTAGACTAACTTCTTAAAAGACTCTAATATGTTCTAGATGCCAGAGTGCTTAAAATAAAGCCCTAGTCTTCCTCTCAAAGAGTTTATGTTTGATTAAGACTCTAAAATGCCCTCAAGTGCCAATCACGTAGAGTTCTGTGTTAATAAGCACAGGGGAAATGGAAAGACTGTATCAGAGCTTAAAGAAAAGAAGACGCAGGATCAAGTCTGTATTCAGCAGGTAGCCTTTGGGTAAGCACTACAGCAAGGTTTTCCCATAGAAGCTCATGATTCACAAGTGGAATAGGAGGCAATTTGATGGAATACAGCTCTGCACTTTTATTTTAACAAGATGGAATAGTAGAAAATAGAATACAGAGCAATAAAAAGATGATAAGCATGTCGATCTCCCAAAGTGAGAGAAAGTGTGCTTCTTTTCTTGAATTTTTCTTTTTTTTTAAATTTATGTGTATGTATGTGTTGGGTTGCAATGCTATTTATTGCAGTAGCTCTCAGCAAAACAAAACTGACAGAAAGTGAAAAGCTACTATGTTTAATGATGGAAAAATTTGAAGAAATTAATGTGGGAGAAAAGATGCATTGGACAGAGACACAAAGATGGAGACAGGTTGAAGGACACAGTAGCTCACCTTCTGGAAGACAGGGTTTACGAAACAACAGAGGGGAGACTGGAGAAATAAAACAAGTGGAGGAAAGGGGGTGAACTACTGAGGTATTTGACATCAAAGCCAAAGATTTGGGGTATTAGGGCTGGAGAGATGGCTCAGCGGTTAAGAGCACTGACTGCTCTTTCAGAGGTCCTGAGTTCAATTCCCAGCAACCNATAAATAAATGAATGAATGAATGAATGAATGAATGAATGAATGAATAAATAAATGAACAAACAAACAAACAAATAGATAAATAAGGAGTGGGGAGGAAGGAAGGTGAGTAGAGAAAAACATACAGCTCAATTAAAAAACAATAAAAAAGATTTGGGGTATTATTCTGAGCACAGAAGAGGCATTGATGGGTTCTGGACAAGCAATACAGAAGCAGAGCTATGCGTCAGGATAATTAAAGTATTGTGATAGACTACAGCAAGATATTAGCAGTAGAGGAGCAGTTACGAGGTATTGCAATACTAATGGAATGAGCATGGTGCTTGTTATTTCAAAAATGAAATATATGTGAAGAATAAATACTCTGTGAGTTTTAGAATACCAGCATAGAGGAAACCATAATCACCATAATCACTGCAGTCCCAAATAGATTTTTATTTAAAAAGTGGGTTTCAAGAAAATCTTCACTTTGATTATGTTCTTTCAAATAGGATGTATGAATTTTGAACTACAGTGGGGCTGGAGCCATGGCTTAGTGGTTAAGAGTACTTGCCACTGTTCCAAAGGACCTGGGCTCTCTTTGTAGCAACCACATGGCTGCCCACAACCATCTGTCACTGTAGTTCAGAGATTCTAATGCCCTCTTCTGACCTCTATGGGCATCAGGCGCACACATGGTGTGCATATTCATACATTCAGGTGAACACATATACACATAAAATAAATAAATAAAATTTTAAAAAAGAATTAAAAAGCACGCCATAGCAACAATAAATAAACACTAAGCCTCAGAAATTAGATTCCATCCAACTAATTCTGGTTTTCTTAGTATTAACTTGAGACAGCTCCCTATTTGTTATGGTTTAAATATGAAACCATAACTTGTCTCCCACAAGTTCATGTGTTAAATGCTTGACCTTAGCTGTGATTCTGGGATATTCCAGAAACTTCGGGAATTGGTACCTCCTAGGAGGGAGCAGCCACTGGAAGTGGGTTGTTAAGCATTCTTATTCCTGGCTCTTTGTCTCTCACCCTTTCCCCATCCACCTTGAGGTCAGAAAGCCTCTCTCACACACGCTAATGCTACAGGTGCTTTCCCTGAGAGCAAGAGAACTGGAATTTGGATCCCAGAACTGACGTAAAACTGGGTGGCTGCAGTCCCTCTTGCTATTCCAGCCTCCAAATTAGAAGAGCTCCATAAACCAAGCTGAGATCAGCTGAGAGGCTATAGAAAAGAATACACTGAAAGCATAATTATGGAAGATTCTGACATTCGTCCCATGTGCACACACACACACATGTATGTGCCATACGTGTGTAAATGCACATGAGAAGAAGAAATACATGAATATTATTTAAAGGAATGAACTCCTTTAAAAACAGCTCTTCATTCTGCTCTGCTAGCCTACGGCAACTGCTCTTTCTGCCTTTTTCATCTTTGGCTTCTGCAGAATACCCACATAAGTAAAATCACACAGTATATGATTTTGTATTTTAGGATTTCATTTAGTTTGACGCTTTCAATATTCCCTATGTTGTATCACACATCAGAAATTCATTCCTCTCTAATGTGACTATGTGTTTTTATTACAGCATCTCATTAGATGCTAGCGTAAGGATTCCCTGAAATCCGCTTGTAGGCTTTCAAGCTTTATCTGACTCTAGCACTCTGCAGGCCAGAGATGTGGGGTTCCTCCTGCTGCCTCTCTGCAGGCTAATAGTTTCCAATCTCCTATTTAAAAAAGGGGGGAGGTAAAGGGAGCCTTTGACAGCACCCCCTGCTGAAGAGCAGTTCAAACACCCACGCCCTTGTCTGTTCCCAGTGCTGCCGCACTTCAGTTTCTGGACTGAGGAATTCATGAACCTGGACCTTCCTGAATGTCTCACACATTGTCTGACCATTTATCTCCTCCTCCCAAGCTCCCAAAGCATCCTTCCCAATACTTCCTGGCTAATCGGCTATTGTGATATATTCACTAAGCATTAACATGTTGAGATTTGCTAAGAGGATTGGAATTCTTTATTATTTTAAAACACTTGTAGTCACTGAAGCATCGCTGGTCACTTTGAAGAATGCTTGATAATCGCACATGTAATTCCATGGTGACAAAAAAACTCTCTGTGAATATGTTTATATGATAATATTCTGAAATGGCTGAGATATTTAATTTCCAGCTCCATTAAATCAGTTTTGTACCATTCTCTATATACCTGAGACGGTTGCTAAGGAACTATTCAATGTAAATATCAAGTAATTCAGATTTGGGCTTCAAAGGGCGAAGTGATAAATCTGAGAGATCAGAGAGAGATAATGGTGCTTTGTATTCTTTTTCTCTTTTCTCCACTTGCAAATACACAGAGATATCCTGAAGTCTCCTTTGTTCCTGTGTTAGGGGCCCCTATACCTTGCCTGTCACTACACTCATCCCTCTTAGGATGCTATCAGGCCTCGGGGAGAATGTCCACAGTCGCCTAAGTACCTCATGAAGTCTGTCTTGTGTTTTTTCATGTTTCTTTCTATTTTGTCATTCAAATTGAGGCCTGACAACAAGCTTAGGCCTATTGAGGATTCTCAAATATGTATTTTTAAATGAATAGATGGCTGACTAGACCAATGGAGTCCACTCTTTCTTCCTTTCCTACCTTTGCCTCCCTTTCTCTTACAGAAGTAACAACTGGGTGTGCAGGTAACTGGGAAGACCATACAAGTCCTCCTTCTAGGTTCCACTCTACCAGCAGTTAGCTCGAGTAGCAGTGTGGTTCAAGGTTGACCAGGTCAAAATCAATACTTGTTTTTCTTGGAGTTTGTGGGAAAGGAGAGAATCTTCTTATAGAGTGGTTGAATTAAGAGACTCTACCTCAGAACCGAACAGAGCCAAACAGAAAAGAAAGGAGCTGGCAGCTAAACGTCTCAGGTTCCCAGACAGATTTAGGATCTCTGAAGCCATGTCTTTCCGACCCTTCCTATGTGCTATCAGTTCCGTGAGCCATTGCATAGCCTTGCTATTAGCACAATAGTGGAAATCTGCTGTCATGTACAATTAGATCTTGCTTGTAATCATGGCAAGCTTTAAAGTAGATGGTACACTTGAAAATCCGTAGTAATTATGAGTAAAACATGTCAGTGTGAAGATAACTGTAATCATTAAGGTACTGTTATTAACTTTCATGAGCACCGTTGTTCTACACAGCAAACACTGCAGAGTTTTACTCTGTGGATTGACCACATATGAGCAGCAACCTCACCCTGTTCTGCTCATTGGAACATCACAACTGTCCCCACCCTTTTGTGGAAACACTTGACATGCCTTAGCTTTCATGATTTGCTGGACGATGACGGATGCCATCCACCCTACAAGAGAAATAGCACTTTTCTGCAATGGTCTTAACCACATTCCTGAGATCACTAAGAACAAAGTGAGGGAAAGAGTACTCTCCCTGAGGAGTGTGGTGATGGGGGCATGTTGGTAATTCGGCCCCTGTTACATTTCTTTTCATTCTCCTTAAGAAGATTCTGGCAGACCTTGGAGAAGTGTTCGTAGGTGATTAGGTGAGAAGAAAGGCGAGCAGGCTGGGAGATAGGCTAGGAAGGGTACATGCCAGCATTAACATAACAAATAACTGAGAGGATCCCATTGAACAAGCAGGGTGGGAACGTGTAAAAGAACCTCTGCAGCTATGATGTCATACCCAGACATTGATTGCTCTTGGGGTCCATTCTAGTATCTATCATATGGCATTCCTCGCTTTCAACCTGTGGGCAATACAGGAATACAGCTTGTCAGTCTCCATCTGGTAGGCTTGACTTTACCCATTTCCCTGACAATGGTAGGATTTCAACAGGGGTCTCAGGAGTGTACAGGGGGCTTTTTATCCTTGACCATTACTTCCACCAAATTCTGCTAACCAAAGCAATCACCAGGAAAGCCCAGATGCAAATGAGACTGAAATGGACTCAGTCCTAAGAGAAGGCCCTGCAAAGTCACACTGGAAAAGGTGTGAATTCAGGAAGGGTTACACAGAATGGGCTCCCTCATGGACCTGAAGTGAGCTCTCCTCTCAGATGTCATATTTCTACGAAATAACAAATTCTCTCTATAGTAGGGCTTACATATGTTTTCCTACCTCACATGCCCGCCACGTTTGCAGCCCATTACAATGAGACTCATGTAAACATTTATGTCCTTCAAAGCCACCATTGACCAGTACTTAAAAATCTCACTGCTTTATTTGCTATAGTTGAAGAACCATATAAGGATTGCAAGATGGCAGTTCCTAGTTACCTATGACTCTTCAATACTAGACAATGGTTAGGATGCTCACATACTGACAAGTGATAATATTCACCTTAAGTTAAATTTAAATACTGACACATGACTAATGGGTAACCTGCTAAATAGTGTAGCTCTGAACTGAAAATCTCTCCTCTCCCTTCATAGATGAATGATTACGGTTAAGTGAATGAAACTTTGGTCTCAGGTCTCTTGCCTTTAAGACAAAGTAGAGTCCCTAAGAATCCTCTTATCCTTAAAATCATTTCAAGCTATCCTGTAGGTTTTGCTACAAGTTTAGTAAATTTGGTAGGAAGTTTGATATTTTGTAAAGCTGTACAGATGGTATGAAAGTTTCTATATTCTTTTTTAAAATAACATTTGTAGCAATTTTTCTGACTTCTAGGTAGTGAGCACATTATATGTTGAATACACCCCCCCCAGATTACTATGTTGATCTTAACTCCCAACATGATAGTAGTCAAACCGTTGGCCTGTGGTAGGTTAGGAAGCCATGAGCATGAAGGCCTCATGAATCACATTCTTACCTTTAGAGACTTTGTGAGAGACTTTCCTGGACGGATGGACACACACAAACACACACACACACACACACATACACAGAGAGAGAGAGAGAGAGAGAGAGAGAGAGAGAGAGAGAGAGAGAGAGAACTAGGGGAGACATAGGGAGACAGTCCATTTACTTCAGAAAGAGAATCCATGACAAGCCAAGTTACAACCTGGTGAAACAGTGAGTTTTTATGGGAGTTACCATCAGGAGTATGCGTGAGGACATACATGAGCATGGGTGGCTTAGCATCAGTCGTGTAACTGAAAAGCCTACCTCAACAAGGGTTAGGACTCAAGAAACCTACAACCCTGGAGCACCCTACAGGGCTTGCAGACAGCTCCGTGGGTCCCAGGATTTCCTCTCTGCTGGTTAGCTGGCCAGAGCCCTCCCAATCAGTTGTTTACTCCCATTGACTCTCAGGAAGAGCTTAGAGAATCTTCCCAGTCTCTCCTTCTGCAAGCATGTGATGTTTTGCTTCCTGCCTTCGTTTCAGGAGTCTCCCTCACCCTTCTAGCTGGAGCTTTCCAGTACAGAACAAGCAGCTCTTCCAGAGAAATGTCAAGGTTCCTTTACCCTACACCGTGCGAAGACATGGTTAGAGGGCACCGTCCCCGAACCTGGAAGCAGGTTATCACACACTGAATATAGCAAACGCCTAGGTCTTCTAAGTAGACTGCTGCTGTTTCTCAGATCCCGAGCCTGTGGTGTTTCAATACATAAACCTCGACAGGTTAATGCAGAACATGGGAGAGAGGTGATTATGTAGAAAAGAAGAAAAACATGTAGGGAAGAGAAACTCATTTATAACTAGGATAGCCATATAATTTGGACAAACGGACAAAATCATGACACCTTTGACAAAGAGGACACTAAGGATAATTCCAGTGGGATGGCATCTGGGAGTTAGGGCTGTCCCAAACAAACTAGGGTGTGTAGTCACTCACCAAAGCACTTGTAAGTAAACCACCAGCATGCGAGAAGGTCAACATGACATGGTTTGTCGACGGGTGCTCTCAGATGTCACAGCACAAGGATAGGTTTTGTAGCATGCAAGGAAATAGATGAGATTGCTTTCAGCCAGTTCTTCAAAAACACCTTTCCCCAAGCAAGACCTTTGAAAGACACTGAATAACAATGCACTCAAGATTAGGTACTACGCAAACGCATTTCTCGAAAATTGCAGGTTAAAAACAGACCAGTGCATTTTGCCAGTCAGCGGAAAGGTCAGAACAGCGTCTCGTATTATTAAAATTAGCAGTGGCATATGGGAATGTTTACTATCACTTTAATTCTAGAAAAATGGAAAAAGTTCTTATTTCTGTGAAGAATAATTTGCTTACACATGAGAAGGTGATTGAACTGCGACTTATTACTGATGATGCTTTACAGTTTCATTTCGCTTGGAAAATAAGATAGATTTTTAAAAGATGGCACTATTATTTTAAGGTCTAGAGATAGGCTCAGTGGTAGAGCACCTGCTGAGCATGTGCAAGGCCCTTTCATTGAATCCTACATCACAAAGTAACCAAATAAATAAAATACTATCATTTTGCTGCCAATTCAAACAGCTACATGCCCTTCTTCTACTTCCATTGTATTTAAGAGGTGTTTCGAAGTGGACGCCGTAAAGTTGGTTCTGCTTTTTCCTCCAAGAGCTTGTATATTTGATCTTATGTAATAAAATGGTATAAGAAAATTATCTTCTTTTCACAGAAGTTGGTTTCCAATCCAGGGCTTCATGAATTCGAGGCAAAAGCTCTCCCACTGAATTACATCACCAGGCCTGTGATAATACTTTCTGTTTTCTATTCCTGATCTTAGGCTTGTTAATGCTTCATGATCTTTTTACTTTTCTTTAAATGTTTTGAGCATATTATAATATCTAAAGTATCTGCTAACCTCCGTCATCTCAGGCTTGGGTTATAGCTCAGCAGGGGGAGTGCTTGCCTGGCATGCACCTGATTGTGGTGGTGTAAGTCTATAATTTCAGCACTAAGAGCCTGGAGGCTCTTAGTTTAAGAATCAGAAGTTTAAGGTCATCCCTGGCTCCATAGTGAGTTTGAGGCCAGTTTGGACTATGAGATCCTGGTTCAAAAATAAACAAAAACCATCACCTCGATAATTGATGCATATAATTCTATTGATTGATAGCTCTCTGATATAAGACTCATTTTTCTGCTTGTTTGGATGGCTTTCAGATTTATATTGAATTGTGGACATGGCAGTTTTTACATTGTGTATTATTGTATTCTTTCTCCCTCTCTCCTTCTCTTTCTTCCTCCTGTCCTCTTTTGTCAGTGCTGAGGGGTTAATCAAGAATCTCATCCATGCTAAGCACTTGCTCTACCACGGAGCCACACCCCCAGCTCTCTCTCTTTTT
>LOEQ01000909.1:587075-606306 GCA_001685075.1 Bramus lutescens | reverse complement strand
TTTGGTGGATGTTGACATTTGTTTGGCAGACATTTAAGGTCTTTTTGGATGGGACTGAAACTTTCAAGATTCTTTTTATAGCTTGGGTAGGGATGATCGTGAAGAATCTTAACACCAACTCAGGCTCGTAGCTCATCTGTGGCCTTTCATGGATCTCTCCTGAATACCCAGAGGGACATACCCTAGTTTGCAGGGATTCTGGTCTCTCTCGGCCTTATGTGGCAGTGGGGTGTCTCAGCTGACACCTCCTCAATCACTTTTACTGATTTCTCCCCTTTATTGAAAATACATTATTTTCTCGTACAATGTATCTTGACTCCAGTTTCCCCTCCTCTATTTCCTTCCCATCTCCCATCCCAACCAGATCCACTCCCTTTCTGTCTCTCATTAAAAAAGAACAGGCTTCTAAGAGACAATAACACAATAACAAAATAAAACACAGTAAGATAAAACCACCACATCGAAGTTGGACAACGCAAACAAACAGAAGGAAAAGAGCCCAAGGGAAAACACGAAAATCAAAAACCGACTTGTTCACGCACTCAAGAGTCCCATAGAAATACTAAGCTGAAAGTTATAATACATATGCAGTGGGCCTGAGGCAGAGCTGTGTAGGCCTTGTACGTGTTGCTTCCGTCTCTGTTCTTTTGAGTCTCTTGAGTTCTTACGAGCTTTGCTCAGTTGATTCAGAGGGCCTTATTCTCTTGGTATGCTTCATCCCCTCTGGCTTTTACACTCTTTCTGCCTTCTCTTCCGAGGGGTTCCCTGAGCTCTGAGGAGAGGGATTTGATGGAGACTTCCCATTTATAGCTGTGTGTTCCAAAGTCTCTCTCTATATAACGCCTGGTTGTGGGTCTCTGTATTCATTCCCATCTACTGGTCTTGTAAAGTTTCCCCCTGTACAGGTGCAGCTCACTGGGCACCAGCAGAATCGGAGATCACTGCTTCTGATAGCTGGAGCTTTTCTATGCTCCTTTAGTGTCCAGTCCTCAGCACTTCATCCCTGAGGTGCCTTAGCTTTGCCCAGATCTGAACGCCGCGATATTGTCTCTGCTTTGCTTGACTGTCACCTCACGACAGTCCCATAACCGCCTTAAGGTATGAGGGTTCCCAGGGCTTGCCTCAATGTTTCCCTTTTCTTGCTTCTGTACTATTTGTCCAATATATGAAAACACTGTTCTTTGCATTTTCAAAGTTCCCCCACTGCTTCCTATTTTAAATCTTAAGGTGTGCTAAAGAATCAGCCATTATTCTCTAATGGGAAAAAATCCTATTTTTTTAAAGAAGAAAAACGTCTTTGTGATATTCTTATAGAAGAAGGGAACAGTGTCTATCAGAGTTCCTCACGGAAGTACAGCATTATTTGAGAGCATTATTTCTTGGAGTTGATGCTAAAGGCTCCCAACACCACATGTCACTGAAATGATACAAAAGAGATAGGTGGGCTTGAACATGAAAGGAGACCTATCACTAGAGACACCAGCTCAGTGCCTTTTTATTGTGGTCAATTTGTTTTATTTTTTTATTGTGATCAATTTGTTTTGTTTAGCAATGAATTTTCTATTTTCCATTCCAGCCACTGAAGTTGGTTTGGGGGTTAGCTGAGAACCCAGATATTCTCATATGAAAATGTATTCAGTTTGGGAGTCACAGATTGAAGACAGTAATCTTGGGTGGGGAGAAACGGAAAGAGTACTGCTCCCTGCAGCCATCGTCACTGTGGCTCACGAACCTTGTCCCCATTCCAATTAGGCCAAATGCCCAGACTGTGGTGAACCTTATTGCTACCAGAGATTCACACAAGATCTTGGCCATTATTTCTTGCCCAGCTGGTGCAATGTAATTAATATTTTTAAACTTTTAGTACTGTAAATACTAACATGCAATGTTATGTACTTACATTAAATGTTATGAAATATTTCATAAAACACATGCTTACGATGAGATAAACTTTGTAAATATGAAATTCATAATTTGCATTTTAATTTTTTTGAGTTGGCTGTTCCTGTAACTATTTTGTTACCAAATAAACATCAAGCAAAGCAAACATAGGTTGGGGAGGGGGAGGTAACAATCTTCTTTCCAATGGATCATCAAATTTAAAAATAAGGTATACAGAGGAAATGATGAATTGTTATGTGTAACTTGGTTAAATATATTCAGCATTATAGTACAAGTAAAGAGATTGGTTTGTCAAGGTGAATGCAATAATGTGCCACCCGTGAGATACTTCAAAGTGTGTAGCAGTGAAGGACACGAAACACAGACCTAGGGAGGTAATTAGAACATTGTCGATGAGAATGGATGATGGAGAGCCAAGGGATACTACTCTAGCCCAAAGGGAAAGGCTCTTGTGTAGAAGTGACAGATCAACTCCAGCAAAGCAGGCAGATATTAGTTAGGTGAAGGGTAGTGTACCATGATGTGGCATAGTTGAACATGGGAAAGCTGAAAGATGTTAGATAAGGGCACCAAAGCAAGAGATGCTGTGGAGGATGCTATCATCAGTGCTTTATTTGTACCGTAAAGTGGGAGGCTGGGAATGAGACTTACCGCTATGAAGGTTTCATCCAGTGCTAACAAGGCTAGATTTCACCTATAGTGAAAGAGAGCCATCAAAGGATTCTAAAAGACGTAGTCCTATAAAGAGATCTAGATTTTACGTAGAGTGGAACGTGGAGCTAATTTAGATAATGATAACTTTAACGATCCAAAAGTTACTATAGCAAATGAATAAAGAGGTGATGATGCTTGCCCCCCCCAACAAGGGACAGAGTATAATGGGGGTCATTGATGGAAATGAGAACACAGCACAGATGGTACATCATCAAGGAAATGAAAGCTGTGCTCTTCACCCTCAAGACTAGAGCTAAAGGTTTGTGTGCATTAATTAACATGAGGTCTGCTAGCTGAGAAAGGTTTACCTCACGGTTATATTTCCAGCCTGAATACTCTGCATGAAAGCAGATACATTACTAAGATGTAATCATGTTTAGGGGGGCAGTCTCGCTGCAGGGCTAGTAGGAGAAACGATTACGATGTGTTATTATCTAGCTGAAGGTTTTGGAAATATAATGTTCTGGTGCAGCAGCCCTAGGCTGGGACACTTTCCTCTAGTGACACACACATGTCTAAGTTTAGGAAGGAAGACTATCAATGGAAGCCTGGTTGGGGTTTGTGCTGATCGAGGTGGGAGCATGGGGTTTCAGAGTTTCCTTAGGCAGCACTCTAACTTCTTGAGGTTATCAAAATCAACATTTTCCTCATACCAAAAAATAAAAAGCAAAAGAAAACTCTATTTTAAAAGAAGCTTGTCTGTAATATTCCCATAATAAAAGGGAATGTTACCTATGAGAGGTCCTCACGAAACAAACAAGGTACAGTATTATTTGAAAGAATGATTTCTTGGAGTGGATTCTAAAAGCTCCCCGAACCATGTCTCACTAAAATGATTTGCAAGAGAAAGGGGTGAGAAATTCCATTTTGTTCAACAGGGAGAGGAGAGGGCGTACAAATCAGGAAGACGGAGGGAAAGAAAGACTTCAGAAATCAAACACTGCTCCAGAGACCGCTTCATTGTCAACCTTAAGAGTGTGAGGCCAGGTTGTGGGGGAGAGGCTTCAGTGAATAACACTGCTTGAAGTGCAAGCAAGACCTGAGTTCTGATCCCTTGTATTCACATAAAAACACCGTGCATGGCTTGGCGCATCCACCACTAAAGGAAAGATGCATAGCTTAAGAGGACCACCGGGCGCGTACCGTCCAGCGAGGTGATTCTCAAGCGCTACGTACGTCCTCATTCTTGAGCAGCACCACTCCGCTGAGCCACCGTAGCCCTAGTGCACAGCAAGGACTCGCCGCATCACAAGAAGCTCAAGAGTGAGGCTTCACTAGGGCCCCTCAAGTGCGTTTTCCCGCTGAAGCCTACAAGACTGGGTCCCCGCAACTCACCACAACATGATGGAGCGCCAACGCCATGACAGTATGCACTCCAGCTTCCTGATCCTCAGGGACCTTGTGCCTGAGCTGGTGCACAATGAGAAGGTGGTCATCCTGAAAAAGGCCACGGAGTACATTTGCACGCTGCAGGCTGATAAGTACAAGCTCCTGACGGAAAGGGAGAGACAGTTGCTGAGGAAAATCAAACACTCCGAGACGTACTAAATGTTTCTTAAATGGACAGTCACCGCTACTTTGCACATGTTGACTTGAAAAAAAAAAAACTATTGTGCTGACATTAAGAATGTTGGTATGCCTTTATATTGGTCCCTTGTCAAGTTTGGAGTTGGATAGGGGCAAGTCATGGAGTTCTAGTGGGGCCTTGGAAAGTCTAGGAGTAAGATGCTAGGTGACTTTTTTCTTTTCTCCAACTGCAGTGATGACCCTAAGGATCAGGACAGTTGGGAATCTTAGAAGGCTATTGAAGTCATGTTTACTCCAAGTTCCCAGAGTCACTTCTTTTTACAGGAGTAATTACATTCCACAGATGTAATTATACCATGTCATTATATGTAATAGATACCACAGAAAGGGAATCCTCATTTGATGTCCCTGGGGGAGTATTTATGTAAATTCCATAGACTCGTCCACCAAGAGGTCAGTATTACACTGGAAGTTCACACCTTAGTATCATAATACCTCAATGTTAGAGGAACATGTTTTGTATACAGATATATTGTCAATCTCTGTTATGTACTGTACTAATTCTTACATTGTCTGTGGTGTACTTTAGTATGATGTTGATATGTAAATAAATTTGATATTTATGCTTACATATGGAAATGAAGAGTGAAGGTTTTTAGTAGATATGACTATCACTTTTTTGAATTGAGAAACTTTATTTATTTATTTATTTATCTATTATGTATATAATATTCTGTCTGTGTGTATGCCTGCAGGCCAGAAGAGGGCCCCAGACCCCATTACAGATTGTTGTGAGCCACCATGTGGTTGT
This sequence comes from Bramus lutescens, assembly GCA_001685075.1. Lineage (NCBI taxonomy): Eukaryota > Metazoa > Chordata > Mammalia > Rodentia > Cricetidae > Bramus > Bramus lutescens. The sequence goes on along the minus strand of LOEQ01000909.1, from coordinate 601,352 downwards.
CGGGAATTGAACTCAGGACCTTAGGAAGAGCAGGCAATGCTCTTAACCTCTGAGCCATCTCTCTAGCCCCCGAGAAACTTTTTAAAGAAATTATATATGCACATGTATATTCCCTCTTCTCCAAGTCTATGTCTTTCTGTTAGTGTTCATGTATGATGTGTACAGATGAGTAAATAAGAAATTGTGTGCTTAATTTCTACAAAACATGTGCCCTTTGAAATATCTCATGTTATTATAAATTAAATAGCAATTAAATGATTTTTGAAAGGAAAAAAAAGAGACCACCAGGACTCAATGGCCAGCCAGCCTTGTTGAAAAATCAGCAAGCTCCAGGATCAATGTCCTGTCTACAAAGGACAAAAGGAAGAGTGACAGACCAGGACACTCAACATCCTCCTCCTCTGGTCACTTTGGCTGTGTATGCACGCACACACGCACATGCACACACACACGCACACGCATGCACACACACAGAGAGAAGACAGCCTCACAAATACCTAGAGAATATTGCTTTATTTGTGTAGACAAGGGACTGAACTTCACTTGCACATCAGGACCAAGTGTAAAGATGCAGGAGACAGACACAAGAACTGTAGCCAGGGTTGATCAGATGGAAGCAGTGATGCTTCACATAAACTGAACCTCAAAATTAGGAAGATGCCCTGCCCCCTGCAGCTTCGGGTTGACACAATTCAAAGATTCCGCTCTGTGTCTCCTGACCTCCTTACATAGGCCTTATACCCCCAAGGATGCTTACCTGATAGACACCATTTCGAGTCATCTTTCTCAAGGGCATCCGCTACCTTTTCTAAGAGTAGTTGAAGAGAAAGTGACTGGATCCCTGACCTTTTATTGCTTCTAAGTAAACAACTTGAAGCGCAGCTCAGTACTGTCATTTTCATATAACACGGCCATGACATTTCCAAACAGCAGAGCACTGTGAGCGCGCATGAGCACTTGCTGAGACAGGCTGTACGAGCAGAACTATTCGTGCATTCTGAGCCACTACAGACTGTTGGCACTGGACTAGCCGAGAAAGCCACACTCATAACGGCCCTCTGCTCACAGATCCAGGCATTAGCCCTTACAGGCATATGCTGGTTGTCAGGTCTCTGTTGGTAGGCCCAAGACACTGTCTGGAGAAGGCTCATCAAGTCTGTCGCTATTATTAGCTAGGCTGGACTGACCTGGAATTAAGCTAAATGTGTGCTCAGGATGTCAACAAAGCAGGGCCATCATATTTTTCTCTTTTAAATAAACAGTTCCAAACTGACTGAAGGAAAATGTGTTGGACATGGTATAGAGTTTTTGGGATCTGGGAACCTATCAGAGGTTACTGAGAGAAGCTGTGCTTTTGTGAGCAATTATAACTTTAAGACTTATCACTTGTATCTTTGGATGGATGTTATCAGCACACTTGGTAGCATTGGGTGATGAAGGAGTGGATTAACTGAGCAGGTTAAGGTAAATGCAATGTGATTCAAATTTCTGCTACTTTGATAAGTACTCAAAATAAACAAATTAGGTGGAAGAAATGCTTGCTTTGATGCATGATTGCTTAGTTCAGTAGCTTTGGGGCAATGGAAAGGCAAAATATGTAAGAGACATGTGGTGATACAAACATGTTTAGCTCGTGATGGCTATAGAGAAGAGAAGGAAGAAAGGGCCCCACTCTTCCTAGCCCATGAAGGGCATGCCCGATGACTTAACGACCTTGCATGAGGCCCTACTTCAACCACCTCCCAAGAGTGCACCCTGGAGACCAAGCTTCCAACCTTTCAGAGATACTCTGTATCCAAACTCCAGCCATCATTGAGAAGGAAAAATAAAAATCCCCTTTGACAAAGATAAAAGGCAGAAAATAGTTCATAATTTCAGCTTCATCAGTTAAGTCTTAAGTAACTTAAACTCTTATAGCTAACAAACAACATATTAATGAATACAAATCCTTAGGGGAATGATTTAATAGATAGATAATAATTATTCATAAATTAATCATAGTTTATCAGTTGTATCTAAATTTCCTACTTGTGAAGTACTTGAAGTTGTTGAAAGTACTTAGAAACAGTTTCTGTTATGCATTGTTCTGAACACCCTGTTTAGAAATAAATTATACTAACTGTAAGCAATGTGGCAAAAATTAAATTTTATTCAAGTCCAGTTCTGCCTCAGAAATCCTAAATAATTATAAAATCTGAATGTTGTGGAATTTTAAAAGTAATTTGATTTTAACTTTTTTTTTAATGGGCATCATGGTTTGAGTGAGAAATGTGTTTTAGCTCCTCTCTTCTAGTTGTGATAAAATATCCTGACCTAAGCATCTTAAGAGGAAAGGGTCTATTTTGACTCGCAGTTCTTAGGGCTATGCCAAGCATGGATGGGAAGGCATAGCAGCAGGTAGAGAAAGCTTGGCAGGCGGCAGGAGCAGGAAGCTGGCTAGCCACACTACACCCACACTCAAAGAAGAGTCAGAAGGTGGAACTCAGCTATAAAGCTTCAAAGCCTGGGGGCAGCAGCCCACTTCTTCCAGGGAGGCTCCACTTCCTGAGGACAAAACCACTTTCCATTCTAACTCCAGGTGGTCTACAGAAGTTAAGTCAAGAAAACAGCTGCAACACACCCAAACCCATAGCCAGCAATCTTAAGTGATTAAAAGTCTCTGTAAGGCTGGATGGATTCACTACTGAATTCTAGCAAACTTTTAAGGAAAAATCAAATTTTGAAGGCGTAATACCAATACTTCCTCAAACTGTTCTAACAAATAGAAAGGGATGGAACACTTACAAACTCATTCTGCAAAGCTAGCAGTAGTCAGATAACAAAGCTGACGTAGACACCATAACAAAAAGCAAACAAGGTACCAATTCCCCTAGTGAACACAAATGTTCTCAACAAAATTCTTACGACTGAAGTTAAGAACACAAAAGATCATGCAACATGACCTTGTGGGTGTAATCTCAAGGATGCAAGTTTGCTTCAGCATACACAAATCAATAAATATATCATGTAAATAGGCTGAAGGACAGAAATCATATAGTCACTTCAATAGACTCAGAAAGGCATTTGACAGAGCTCAACATCCCATTCTGACAAACATCCTAAAGAAATTAGGGTTAGAAAGAACAAACCTCAACAGAATAATGGCTACACACAACCATGTAATAGGCAGCACTATACTAAATGCAAGAAAACTGAGAACATTTCTTTCAAATTTAAAACAATATTTGGATGCCTAATCTCTTCATTCCTAGTTGGCATAATGCCCAATGTCTTAACTATAAGAAAAGATAAATAAATTAAAGGAATACAAATAGGGACAGGAGGGCTGGACAGATGGCTAAGTGGTTAAGAGCATTGCTTGCTCTTCCAAAGGTCCTGAATTCAATTCCCGGCAACCACATCGTGGCTCACAACCATCTGTAATGAGGTATGGTGACCTCTTCTGGCCTACAGATGTACACACAGACAGAATATTGTATACATAATAAACAAATAAATATTAAAAAAATAGGGACAGGAAAATATCCCTATGGTAGATGGCATAATTCTATATCTGAAAGGTCCTAATGACTCATTATAAAACTCTAAATTCTTATAATGTCTACAAAACCAATGTAAAAAATCAATCACTCTGCTATGTATCAATATTAAAATTGATAAGAAAGCAGAAAAAAAGCACTCCATTAACAGTAGCTTTTAAAAACTACCTTGGAATAAGCCTAACGTGCAAAGTGAAAGAACTCTATAAGGACAATTTGAAGACGCTGAAAAAATAATGAAGACACTAGAAAACAAAAAGGTCTCCCAAGCTCAGGGGTTGGAAAGATTAATACCATGGAAATGGCTATGTTATTGAAAGATGTGTACAGATTAAATGCAACCCCCCATACACACATTCCAATTAATTCTTCACAGAATTAGGAAAAAGTGATAAAATTTGTGTGCAAACACACAGGACTCCAAATATCCAAAACAAGGCTAAGCAAAAAGAAGAATACTAGAGCTATCATAATATCGGACTATACTCCAGAGTTATAGTGACAAGGACAACACACTTTTGGAACAAGCACAGATGAATAGACCAATGGAACAGAATAGAGGAAATAAACCCACACAGCTACAGCCATCTATTTTGTGACCAAGGTGTCAAGAACACACATTAGAAACAAGTCAGCCTGTTTGACAAAGTAGTGCTGGGGAAATTGGATATACACACAGATGCACTTTCTCAATGTGCACGAAAATCAATTCAAAGTGATTCAAATGCATTAATATAAGAACAGCAATGTTGAAATTGCTAGAGAAAAAAATGCTAGGTAAAAAAATCTTTAAGATATAGGCATAGGCAAAAACTTCCTTTCAAGGGTAGAAATAACCCCATGTAGCAGTACGTGGTATTACATTAAATCTGGTACTTAGCACAGGAAGCAAACAAAACAAATCACCAGAGTGAAGAGTTTCATATCTTGTTGTTATGACAACACAACCTGACAGAAGCTTCTTAGTGGAGAAAGGGTTTATTTTGTCTCGCTGTTGTGTGTTACTGTCCGCCAGAGTTGGAACTCACCGTGGGCACAGCATGAAGGAGCTGACCACATCACACCCATGATCCTAAAGGGAGAAGAAAGAATGCATATATGCGTAGTGATATTTTGTTTGTCATCTAACAAATAAAGCTTGTCTGAAGATCAGAGTGCAGAGCTAAGCCATTAGTTAGCCATAGAGGCCAGGCAATGGTAGCACCCACCTTTAATCCCAGCACTCAGGAGACAAAAGCAGTCAGATCTCTGTGAGTTCAAGGCCACCCTGGGCTACAGGAGATTGATCCAGTCTAAAAGAGAAACAGAGCCAGTTGGTGATAGTTGATAGCTTTAATCCTAGGATTAAAGTACTTGGGAATCACAACCTTTAATCCCAGCACTAGGGAGGTGGAGACAGGAGTAATATGGCTGGGCAGAGAGAGAAATATAAGGCAGGAAGGGTGAGGAGCTCAAAGCACTCAGTCTGAAGTTTCAGTCTGAGGAAGATTCGTGGAGACAGGGTCTTGCCCCCTTTGGGTCTGAGGATTTGGCAGAGGTAAAAAGTCTCTCTAATGGCTTGATCCTTCATTTCCCTGATCTTTCACCCTGATGTCTGACTCTGGATTTATTATTATTATTATTATTATTATTATTAAGACCAATTAGAATTCACCGTACATGCATGCTTGTGATGGGTTCACTTTTTCTTTTTTGTTCAGAACAAGTCCCTACCAGATGGAATGGAGCCACAGTTGTCTGTAACTTCAGTTCCAGGGAAGTAAATGTCCTCTTCTGGTCTCCATGGGCTCCTGCACGTTTGTACAAATACTCTTACACAGACACAGACATGCATAAAGAAAAGTAAATAGATATTAAATTTTTTTTAGAGATATCTAGAAAGGGGATGATGGGAGAAGAAAAACTCTTATGTGGGTGAGAGTGGGGATAAAGTCCATGTTACTGGATGAGCTCAGAAGAGGGGCTGTGGGGGGGGATTAGCAGATAGCAGTTAGGGAGGTCAGAGAGAAGGGAGGAGGGAGATGAACTAATGACAAGAAGCATACGTGAAAATGCCATGATAAAACCCACTACTTTGTACACTAATTGAGAAGTCCAGTTGTTTTTCTGACTGGGCCTCACTATGAAGCCCCGACTGTCTCAGAACTTGGAATGTCAATCAGGCTCACAGAGCGCCACCCAAGAGCTTAGGTCAAAGACTCCCAGTACCACTGGTGATTTAAAAATGTCTCTGATCCCTAACACCTGTTTTATCACAGCCACATCACTACTACCTAAACCTGAAAAGACAAAAGTGCCAGGGAACACGGAGGACCAACAGCAATGAACAAATGTCATCCCTCAGAGTGAGTAGGATGTAACAACTGCCTTAAGAAAAAGGAGAGGGCATGGCACATTGTTGATATCCCCAAATATGTCATTGTAGAACTTTGCATTGGGTACATGGTGATGATGGGTGATGATGGGCAAGCCAGCGATACATTTTGAGAGATGTTTTGTAACTTATTTTACAATTTATAGTCTCTCATTGCAATTAGTGCAGAGAAAGGACCATAGTGTTACTGTTTTTATGTAAATGGTGGAAGATTTTGTGGATTCAGTCAATTAAATACAAATAAGAAGAGGTGAAAATCAGAATAAAATGTTTATGGCTTAAGACTCTTAGACTATACCTAACAGAAGTAATTACTTAGCTTAAAAAGAAAAACCTAGAAGACCGGAAGGAGGTAAAAAGGGAGAGAGAAAAATGCTGGGTGTAAAGGATGAGGAAGACAGTCAGGAAAGGAAGAAGAAAGCAAAAAACTCAAGGTACCAGTATCAAGTGGGCCTTGGCAAGTCCCAGAATTAAGGTGTGACAATCCAGGGCATAAGTATCCTCCGTCCCTCAGTTGTCTGTAACTTCTACCAAGTTCTCATCTCTCTGCACTGGCTTCATTCTTTTGCTCCTTCTGAAGAAGTATCTGCCTCTCAGCATACATTAGAAAATGGCTGTTCACTCTTCCTGTGTTAGGATGCTTACCCCCAGAGCACTGGAGTCTTCCTCTCTGAATTTGCAGGCTGGAGACTATGACTGACAAGCTGCCTGTTCATGATCGAATCAGCTATGGCCAAAAGGATTCTGCTCAGAGAGTGCAAGCACTGGAAGCCCCTCTGTGCGAAGAGGGTTTAGGAACTAGGAAGGACACAGCACAGAGAGAGGTTTTATTTATGGAGACCCTTCAGAGTCCACACTGAAATGCATTATGACACATTCTAAAGTAGAAATCACCAGGTCCGGCCAAGGCTTTGCCCAGCGCAGGGGTGCACTCTGCCCTCAGTGACAGACACGCTCAGCTCTGCTTGTGCACCACGCTAGTAGAGTTGACTAAAGTGGGAGGCAGTTCATTCCAGTGTGAGGCAGCTTCACTGTTAGAAGTTAGTTTTATGCTGAGCTGAAATTTGCCATTCTATAACTTTAATCCACTCTGCTCTGTCGAACAAAAGCTACGATATGCTTAATCCCCCTTTTTATATATGGCAGCCCTTTATTAGTTTGAAGAAAAGTGTTGTGTTCTTCTCTGGTTCTCCCCAGGGTAAACATCACTAACTCCTTCCAACCTTCTCTGGATGTCATGGATGACTCATTCTTCATTATTTTAGTAGGTAATTGACTTTCAAATGTCTAAAAACATATTCTGATGCAAACACATGAGGTGTAAAAGAATTACCTTGGCTCCCACCAGATTCAGTGTTCAGAAGATATGTGAGCCGGCAGTGGCATTATTCCTTCATGCCTCTCTCAAGGTGTAGGGAACATCTACTATTCACCAGGTGTCTTACATTCCAGGGGAGGGAGGCAGAAATCAAGCAATGGATTTTTTTAAAAAAAAATACTGTATAGCATGCTCTAATATTAACATGCACTTTGAGAAGTCAATACTACAAGGGCAGTTTATTTTCAGGCGGTTATTAGGCAGCTAATCAGATATTAGCAGGTTAAAAGGTCCATTGTCATTAGCAGCTGATAAAACCTGAAACTGAAATTGCAGGACTTTGATTACTAGTCGAAGGAGAGATTCTGAATAACATCTCTGGTCTTTCTGAGAAACATGGCAAGTTCTAAATTGCCCCCAAAGAATATAAAATTGCTATCTAGCTGGATGCTTTCTGGTGATGAACAACAAACAAAAACCCATACCATTTGTCCCTCCCCTTAAGAGTTAATTCAAAAGGTTCTGTCATTCACCTGGGCAGGAAAACAATTTCAGGAAAGCTCTATGTGCTGGAGACATAAGGAAAACGTTTAAAGCCTACCCTAAAAATGTAGGTTGATGCAATGGTCTCTTGGGCCATTGCCCACTCTCATGCCCCACTTTACTAAAAATAACCTCTATCATTTACTCTATGCTCTGTATCTCATCTGAATTCTTTTGATAGAAACACAAAGAGGACAAGGGAGTTGAACAAAGGCCAGCATGGGATCCTGATAACGTGATTTGGGTAAACCTCTGAGATGGGGGGGGGTGAATAAGGACTGAGAAATGAAGGCATTATCTGTCAGGGAGACAAGAAATATTGAAGAAGAACAGAACAGCTTATACTAGACCCTAAAAGGAGATAGGCTTTTGCATGCCAACCACATCAGGGACCATAGAGGAGGCTGATGCTCTGGTCAGGAATGAACAAACAAGAGAGTTGTGAGGAATGAGGTCAGGGAGAGGACGGCAGAGCAGTGCATACTGGCTTCTAAACCTCTGTTAGGATATTAGTTTCTACACACATGAGGGAAGGTTTCACCTCAGAGGAGTCTAAGCAGAGAACTGAGATGGCCATGTGTCCTAAAATGATCGCCTCAGTTCTTAGAAAGAACTAAGGCTAAGGTACAGCACTGTTTTCTTTCTTTCTGTAGGCTTTACATTTAGGTTAAGTTTCTGGCATGCTCTGTGTGCTTGCTGGTGTCCATCAGAGCTCTAAGTTTCCATGAAAGCGTTTGCACCATCATCAAACATAAATTTCAGGGTTACTGATTTACCTCTGAAGCGATCTCTGTTTCAGCTTAGTTTGACTTTGGGTCTTACCAGAGCTATCATGGTAGATAGGAAACTTTACCTTGATTAGCTTATCCCAGAGTTGGAAAAGAAGGTCAAATGCACCCAAATTGTTGGCTACTCCTTAAGGGAAGGAGAGAATGAAAGTAAATCTGCCCATCACGATACTTTCCGCAGTCACCTTGACATAAATAGTATTTGCTTTCTTAATGCTTATTCTAATTCAAGACAAACAGTCAGCAAAATCTGAGTAGACGCCAATGGGACTATGGTGCCCTTAGTTGAGTACATTAATTTCATTAACAAGATCTAACACTTTAATTGCTTTAGGTCAGTGTCTCATGGCTTCTTTATGGGAATTGTTATAAAGGCACGAATCTCCTGATATGAGGCACGAATCTCCTGATATGTCGAGCACTTAACATAGGAGTTATTTTATTTTTTAAAGAAATGTATTTGTGTGTGTGTGTGCATGTGTGCATGTGTGTATGTGTTTGTACATGTGTGAATGTGCATTGTATAGCACACGTGTGGTTTCAGAGGACAACTCGAAGGAGTCAATTGTCTCCCTCCATTTTTTCAGGGCCGGGGATGAAAAGTTTATAGTCTCCACCCACTTCAAATTCACCCTTTTTACTTTGTGCTTGCTGTTGAAGATGTGATCTCTCACCTTCCTGTTTCAACTGCCTACTGTCTTGCCTCCCACACCATGATGGATGCCTCTCTGGGACTGGAAGGCAAAACAAACTTTCCCTATAATATCTAAAGTATCTCCCTTTGTTTGTGCTATTTTTATCACAGCAACAGAAAAGTAATGTATTAGGCGTGCTGACAAGCATCTTTTTCTACTTTGCTGTCTTGCTGCCCTAATATTTTATGTAGTTCTGTTTTTACATGTATTTATTTATTTGGGGGATGTCACAGAACACATGTAGAAGTCAGAGGACAACTTGTAGAAATCTGCTCTCTTTTTCCATGACGTATCTGGGGAATTTGTATCATGAATTCTAGTTGGTCTGAAGAATAAAAACCCAGCGTCAGATATAGGGGCTAATGCGGAAAAGCAGAGAAGCAGAGAGGCCAGCCACTAGAGAGTTCTTTCACCTCTACCAATGCTCAGACCAAAGGGGTGATCGTGCCCTGATTGCATCTCTAGACTTCATCTGACTCCACCAAACCTCAGACTGTGCTGAGCTCCTGTCTCCTCCCATCTTATATTCCTCTCTCCAACCAGCCATATCACTCCTGTCTCCACCTCCCTAGTGCTGGGATTAAAGGTGTGGGATCCCAAATGCTGGGATCACCTTTGTGTGAGCTCTGTTTCTCTTTTAGACAGAGTAAATCTCATATAGCCCAGAGGGGCCTTGAACTAACAGAGATCCATCTGCCCCTGTCTCCTGAGTCTGGGATTAAAGGTGTGTGCCACCACTCCCTGGCCTCTAGTGGTTTAGCTCTGTACTCTGATCTTCAGGCAAGCTTTATTTGTTAACACACAACCAAAATATCACTACATGAATTGAAAACAGGTAACTGAAGTATTGTTTTAATCTAAATAAAAGATTTTGTATGTATGCTCATGGTGCAGTCCTTTCAATGTTTTGCGTCCCTTATTTACTTTTGTATAAGCCATCTATCACTTGAAAATCCGGTTAACATTATTTATTGGAAATATTCAATAAGAACAAAATTGCATTCCCTTTCTTTTCTTGATTTTTTAAAATTCCTATAGTTAAAAATAGGCATGTGGTGAGAAAAAATATAGACAGGAGGAACAGCGCTCCATAAGAAACATCTATTATGAATCAATTAAGGACAACCACATTGGGAGTATTTTCAACCCTCATTTCTCATTTCATCCTTTCTATTACTAAGGAGTCAAACTACTTTGCAAGCTAGAAATAGTAAGAGATTTTTAAGAGGCTAACTACTTCCATTTGTGATGTTCCTTTTTTTGGTAGTATTTGTTACTTAGTCTATGAAAATTTCTTACATGCAGTCAAGTTATTTTGATCATACCCATCCAACACTACTTCCGTCCAACTCCCACTAAGGTGCCATCTTGTGTTACTCCCAATTTCACATCTTCCCTTGTTGTTGCTGTTATTAACAACTTTCTGAATGCAATTAGGGATACCCATATGAGAATGAATGTGGAGGTCATGTCCCAAACAAAAGTGACTCTTGCCAGCAGCCATCAACTTTCAATAGTTCCTCATTTCTAGAGTGGAATCTTGAGGGTCCTTTCCCAAGCCATGCTGGAGTTCTGACTGCCTTGACCTAATATAGATCTTATGCAGGTAATAACAACTGCTGTGAGTTGGTATGTATAATCACCTTGGTCATATCCAGAAATTTGGATTTCACAGCTCTCCTCATTTGTCAGGTCTTACATTTTTTTCTATCCTGTATTTTGTGATGCTCCCTGAGCCTTGGATTATGGGGGGTTGCTATAGATGATTTAGTTATAGCTAAGCATACTCAGTTATGTATTTTGACACTTTGACCAGTTATTAGCCTCTACAGTAACTGTTATCCATGACAAAAGGAAGGTTCTCTGAGCCAAGTTGAGAGTAACACAAATCTATGGGTATAAACTTAAATATTTAAAAGCTGTTTGAGAGCATGACCAGTTAGCAAAACAAAAGCAAGTTTCCTCTTAGAGCCCATAATCTTTCCCATAATGTTTGAGCATGTTTACAGTCCTGGGAATGGCATCCCTCTTGTAGAACAGGCTATAACCCATCAGAAAGTAGTTGGCAACAACCACATCATTCATGCCACTATTGGACCAATAGGATCATCTTGTCATGCAGGTCAGCACGGTCTCATGCTGAGTCCAGTGCTGGGTGAAACCATTAATGTCTTTTTCCTTCCAGAAGCCAGAATCATACAAAATAACATAGGTTACTGCCATTACTCTTGATTGCCTATTGTAGGGAGCCAGCTTGTTCGTCCTGGCTGCCCGGCTAGCTTAGACCTGAAATAATCACACAGAAACTGTATTAATTANTAAAGGTGTGGGATCCCAAATGCTGGGATCACCTTTGTGTGAGCTCTGTTTCTCTTTTAGACAGAGTAAATCTCATATAGCCCAGAGGGGCCTTGAACTAACAGAGATCCATCTGCCCCTGTCTCCTGAGTCTGGGATTAAAGGTGTGTGCCACCACTCCCTGGCCTCTAGTGGTTTAGCTCTGTACTCTGATCTTCAGGCAAGCTTTATTTGTTAACACACAACCAAAATATCACTACATGAATTGAAAACAGGTAACTGAAGTATTGTTTTAATCTAAATAAAAGATTTTGTATGTATGCTCATGGTGCAGTCCTTTCAATGTTTTGCGTCCCTTATTTACTTTTGTATAAGCCATCTATCACTTGAAAATCCGGTTAACATTATTTATTGGAAATATTCAATAAGAACAAAATTGCATTCCCTTTCTTTTCTTGATTTTTTAAAATTCCTATAGTTAAAAATAGGCATGTGGTGAGAAAAAATATAGACAGGAGGAACAGCGCTCCATAAGAAACATCTATTATGAATCAATTAAGGACAACCACATTGGGAGTATTTTCAACCCTCATTTCTCATTTCATCCTTTCTATTACTAAGGAGTCAAACTACTTTGCAAGCTAGAAATAGTAAGAGATTTTTAAGAGGCTAACTACTTCCATTTGTGATGTTCCTTTTTTTGGTAGTATTTGTTACTTAGTCTATGAAAATTTCTTACATGCAGTCAAGTTATTTTGATCATACCCATCCAACACTACTTCCGTCCAACTCCCACTAAGGTGCCATCTTGTGTTACTCCCAATTTCACATCTTCCCTTGTTGTTGCTGTTATTAACAACTTTCTGAATGCAATTAGGGATACCCATATGAGAATGAATGTGGAGGTCATGTCCCAAACAAAAGTGACTCTTGCCAGCAGCCATCAACTTTCAATAGTTCCTCATTTCTAGAGTGGAATCTTGAGGGTCCTTTCCCAAGCCATGCTGGAGTTCTGACTGCCTTGACCTAATATAGATCTTATGCAGGTAATAACAACTGCTGTGAGTTGGTATGTATAATCACCTTGGTCATATCCAGAAATTTGGATTTCACAGCTCTCCTCATTTGTCAGGTCTTACATTTTTTTCTATCCTGTATTTTGTGATGCTCCCTGAGCCTTGGATTATGGGGGGTTGCTATAGATGATTTAGTTATAGCTAAGCATACTCAGTTATGTATTTTGACACTTTGACCAGTTATTAGCCTCTACAGTAACTGTTATCCATGACAAAAGGAAGGTTCTCTGAGCCAAGTTGAGAGTAACACAAATCTATGGGTATAAACTTAAATATTTAAAAGCTGTTTGAGAGCATGACCAGTTAGCAAAACAAAAGCAAGTTTCCTCTTAGAGCCCATAATCTTTCCCATAATGTTTGAGCATGTTTACAGTCCTGGGAATGGCATCCCTCTTGTAGAACAGGCTATAACCCATCAGAAAGTAGTTGGCAACAACCACATCATTCATGCCACTATTGGACCAATAGGATCATCTTGTCATGCAGGTCAGCACGGTCTCATGCTGAGTCCAGTGCTGGGTGAAACCATTAATGTCTTTTTCCTTCCAGAAGCCAGAATCATACAAAATAACATAGGTTACTGCCATTACTCTTGATTGCCTATTGTAGGGAGCCAGCTTGTTCGTCCTGGCTGCCCGGCTAGCTTAGACCTGAAATAATCACACAGAAACTGTATTAATTAAATCACTGCTTGGTCCATTAGCTCTAGCTTATTTGCTAATTCTTATATTAATTTAACCCATTTCTATTAATCTGTGTATCACCATGTGGCAGTGGCTTACCAGGTAAAATTCCCAGCGTCTGTCTCTGGTGGATACATGGTGTCTCTCTGAGTCCGTCCTTTCTCCCAGCATTCAGTTCATTTCTCCTCGCCTACCTAAGTTTTGCCCTATCAACAGGCCAAGACAGTTTCTTTATTAACCAATGAAAGCAACACATAGACAGAAGGACCTCCTACTAAGTGATAAAACCCTATTGCTGAAGACATCCTTTACTTTGGATGCAGGACATAAAAAAAGCAAGCTCAATTAACCATGAAGTTTCCTGGTAGGTAGCTTACATAGTGATGAAAGCTGGTTCCTTTCTTTGTAAAATTATAAAAGAATTTAATGTGTAAGCCTTACTCTTTCCTGGTGTGACCTAAAATCTGTATATTCACAAATCACTATGCTTAGCTTCCTTTTATGTGGGTGTTTGCACACAGCCACATATATTATGATATGGATTTCAGATTTCATTTGATGGCTTATAGTATTCCAAAGTGAGGTGATGTTGTTTCCTCTGTATCTCATTTCCCCATGTCTCTTTCACTTTTCTGTGTGCTCTTTATTTTCTGTCTCACCCTTAGTTTGAGTCTTTATGTGGCATCATTCTGAAAAATGCTGATCCAATCAAAGGTATTGTATGCTCTTCTAGGAATAGTCTTTATCATGTGCACAATATGGGAAGGGCAACCACCTCTGCTGAACTTTCCTTCAGTAAACATGCTGACAAGCAGTACTGCTGCTGAATACAAAGAAGGCAGCACTGCATTAAAACCATACTTTGCTCCCTATGACCCAATCCCTTTCCTTTCTTTCTTCATTCTTTTCTTTCTTTCTTTCTTTCTTTCTTTCTTTCTTTCTTTCTTTCTTTCTTTCTTTCTT
>LOEQ01000909.1:550428-569970 GCA_001685075.1 Bramus lutescens | reverse complement strand
AAAAAAAAAAAGAAATGCTATTGCATCTCTTAGAGGAATATGCAGGTGGAGCTTCAAATACCAGTAACTTTGATAATATGGTTGAAAATCTGTTTTAAAATTTACCATGCTTTTAAAAAGTCTTTGTGTCCAAGATGTGGAAAATGTTCTTTAGAAACTGTGCTAATGGGGGGGACAATGGGATATTTGCTCTAAAATTGTTACTTCTTCAGTGGACAGTTAGTACTTTTTGATAGAAATATATTATGATCTCTTATTTTGTCATTTGTATTTAAAGTTACAGGTTTTTCTTGTTTTTTTAGATTTATTTTTGTGTGTCAGTGTTTTACTCATATGTATTTCTGTGTATCGTGTGCATGCATCCTCGAACTGGAATTTGAACTGGAATTTTGGACGTTTGTGAACTGACCCTTGTGCTGAAAATCAAACCCCAGACTTCTACCGAAAAAATGTGCTCTTAAACACTGTGCCATTACTCCAGCCCCCTGATTTATGGTTGTATTTCTTGTCCCCGAAAAACTTCGTTTGCTAATACTAACCTTGGTATACCACACGTAGCACTTTAAAAAACAATGGCTTTTTAAAGCACTGTTGTTTTTAAAGCAATATTATATTGTACTACACATTTAATATAGTTTATTACTTTTGTAGTCATATTTTGTCTCTATGATACAAAAAGGCATAATATCATTGAATTTTAAAGTTTATTGAAATTATTCTCTTTGTTCTACCACTAAATTAATGGTAGATTTGTTTTTATTTGTAGAAGTTTTTAACTAAATTTTCTCTGAAACAAGCTATAAAGAAATGACCTCTGCAGCAACCTACATTCAGAGAAGCTTAGCTAGCCTACTGTGTTATATTCCTTCTTACATTTATTTTCATTAATTGATTGTTTTATTCAACTCATCCATTATATTTGAGGTTATATACTCATTTTCTTTTCCACGATATGTAGAAAGTAGCACAGTGTGCATAAGTTTATATCTAGACATTTTACTAAATGATGTATATATCTCATATATCTCCTTAGAGGACATGTCTGTAATAAAGAAACATTCTCATTGCCTTCTGTAGTCTTTCACTGTTTCTACTCTTGCTAGTATAAAAAATTGCTGTGTTTCTTTAGAGTAGCTCCTAAATATGAATTGTTTGGTCAGTGTGTAATACAAATAACAGTTTTACTAGATATTCCTAAATGTTTTTGTGTGGGGTTTGTTTGCTATCCAGAAATATGAATGCGAGTGTCTCATAGCAAGAACAGATCTTATAGTCTGTGCCTATAGCTTCAAGTGGGTTATGGGGAGGCAGTAGGATCCCAAGGGCTTGCTGGTTAGCCCATGTGGAATATAGGTGAACTCCAGGTCCCAGTCTCAGGAAAAGGAAAAGTTAGAAGTATTGCTAGTCTCGTGGGTGAGAAAGTATTCAAATACAGAATTAATTTGATTTTGTTTTACTGTGAGGAAGATTAAACAAATTTTCAGCTTGTGATTTCTACTTCCTATGCCTAACACTTCCAAGTTTTTAAGTTTGTGTTTGAAGTTTAGATTTCCTTTATGATTGATTTAAAATCTATTTCAAAATTTTATCTGGTTAAACTAGTTGAACTTGACTGCATTTTTCTTTTTCACTATGATTTTCATTAAAAATATCTTGTGTTTGACTAAACAGGGGATGTATTTTAGAATTCATATTACAGTGGATTTCATGGGCATTTAAATCAGTATTAGGATGATGTTGAAGGAATGAAACAGATTTTCAGTCTTCTGTTTTGAAGTTTTCCTTTGGCCAGAAAGAATATGGTCTCATGTTTTCTTCCATTGAATATTCTTGTTTTAAAAATATTGTGTATATATTGTCTTTAGAAAACAAATCTTAGACCTGGATTGATGAAGTTAAGAACACTTGTCCTCAAGTCTACTTCCCAAGACTCTTGTCAGGCTATAACTCCAGCTCCAGGGATGTGTCCTGCTAGTATTACTTTAGGATGACTATACTTATCCTAAAAGAGGGAACCTTAATTGAGATAAATTTCTCTATAAGATCTAGTTGTAGGACATTTTTTTAGTGACTGATGGGGGGAAAGGACTTACTGATGGGGGAGGACTCAGCCCATGGCAGTGGTTCTAAACCTGAGCTGGTTGTCTTGGGCTCTATGAGGAAGCAGGCAGAGTAAGCCAGTGAGCAGCACCCCTCCATAGCCATCCACTACTTTCTGCCTGCAGGTTCCTCCTCCCCTGTTTGAGGAAATAAGACAAGATTCAACTTTTTTTTTCTATAACCCGTGAACACCTGTGTACTTATGTGCCATAAATGCATGTAGACACCTGTAAAATAGTAAAAATGAATTTATAAATAAGTCTTACTTGGTGAGTAGGAGAAATGACCAGAGGCAAATTTTATGTAGTGTCAAGTTGTATCTGTTGCTTATGAAATAATTTTGTGACAGCTTTACAAATATTTATTTATGGGGGGGCACATATCAGGTTGTGCACGTGGAGTTCAGTGAACAGCTTCTGGGAATTTCTTACCTTACACTTTGTTGAAACAGTGTCTCTCTTGTTTCTATTTTATTTCAGCCTAGCTGGCCTGGGAGTTTGAGGATCACTCCAGTCTAGAGCTTCCATCTTGCTGTAGCAGCACTGGGATTGCAGATTAGGGGCTCCACACATCCACCTTTAATTATGGGTTCTGAGGATCAGAACTCTGGTCATCAGGCTTCGCTATTAGCCATTTTACCTGTGATCCCTATACCTGGCCTTGTATGATATGTTATCTTAATCATTAGTATTGATTGTAGTTCTGATTCTTTTTTCTTATAATTTGATTATTTCACAGAAGTGGCTTGTTGGGGTCATTAAAATGAATTGTTTTTATTCATTGTTTTCTTCCTGGAACCTTTAATATAATTAATTTGTGAGAATATTCCCTTATCTGCCACTTAAAAATATGAATGTTACCATATAGGTGTATGCCTGTATCAGCTTTTACTTCCCTCTGTATCTTAACATAGGTGTGCTCTGAAGATTTTTTTACTCTTTCCAATATGATTTTTGACATGTAAATGCAAAAAGTTAACATATGGTCTTCCATGTTAATTGGCTTATGTTCTGCCTGCAGGTAACCTTGGCTTGAAAATACTACCTCCAAATGTTTATGTGAAGACTTAATGTAAACAATGTGTTATCTCTGCTGTTTACATTGCCTTATGTATTTTTATCTATATTACATATTTTAATTAATTTAGACATTTAATGTATATCTGGAGATGTGTACAGGTTGTAAACAGTTATGCCACATCATACACAGACTATGAGCATTCACCTGTTTGAGCCTCCCTAAAGATCCAAAAGCTACTCTCCCAGATACTTAGGAACTTAGGAACACAAGTGCACAAATGTAATGCATTTTATGAAAGTAATGTGCCCATATGTTTTCTATAATTTGTCTTTTGTTTTCAGGGGTGGGGAGCAGGTTCTTACACTGTAGTCTAGGCTGGCTTAGAACTCACTATGTAGCCCAGGTTGGCCTTCAACCTGTGGCTGTCCTTTCACAACAGCCCCTGGGTGCTGAGATTACCAATGTGAGCCATTACCCCTGACTGTGGCTGTGACTTCTGTTTTCGTTCAGTGATGATTTCAGTAATTAGCTAAATTATATGTGGAGTTGCATAATACTGTGGAGAGCTCTTCTGTGAAAATGTTCAAATTATCTCATTTGGTAGATATTTGGGATAAGGTTTATGAAGTTGAACAGTGCTGGTATATGTATGACTGTTTTTTGTAAAGTGTGCACTGAGACTTGAGTATGTTAACTTTGCCCAGTAGTAGTAGACTATTTCCAGGGTTTCATTCTGATTTATGTCTCAGATTAACATAGAAGGGTTACATGTCAAGTTCTTACTGGTACTTTAAGTATGTAGTTTCTTAATTTCTGCTAGTCTGGTATGTTGCGTTTTTTTTTTTTTGTTTACTGTTTTCTCGTGATTAATGGAGTGTACATTGTTTTGGGCTTTTATTTTTAATGTGGAGCTTCACATTAACTTTCACTTTCAGTGTCAAATATATTTCATACACTTACCTACTACCAAGAACAAAAAATTCATGACAGAATTAGAACTAGAAAAACAATTATTTTATATTTATCTTCTTTTATAGCTCATGTTCATTGCCTGCTTTCAGGCCTCCCTCATTTCCTTATGTTTAGCCTGTCTTCTCTACAGCATGTTACTTTAACCACATGTACATTTGTTTACACAAAAGCATGTATTAACTACATTTCACATATTGGAGAGAACATGCAGGGTTTTTTTTCCCCTGCTGAGATTGTGTGATCCTGCTTAATACTGTACATTTCAAGTCCGTTTTTTTCTGCAGATTTTTTTAGTTTATTTCTTTATAACTTAGTATTCTATTTTACTTTTAAATATTTGTTTTCATTATCCATTCGTCTGTTGATAGGTAGCTAGCTTAATCCCTATTATAGTGAACAAAGCAGCAGTAAATGGGGTCCAGATTCTCTGGGTATATAATGAGAAGTGAAAGAGTTGGGTCATGTGGTTGTTCATTGTTAACTGTTTGAGAAGTCTCCAAACGTTTCCACACAGTAGCTGTATTAGTTTGCACCCCTACCAAAGGGGAAAGGGAAAAGAGAGATTTGGTGATGGTGGTCATTTTTACTGGTGTGAGGTGGTATTCAAAGTAGTTTTAATTTGTGTTTCTTTGGTTGCTAGCGATATTGAATACTTTTAAAGATAGTTATTGGACATATTTATTTTTAACACTGTTCAGTCTTTGTTATGTGTTGATTCATTGTTTTTTATTTCTTTGGTTTATAATTTTTGCACTTTGTAAATTCAAGATATAGACACTTGTCTGATGTATAGTTGGTAAAGATTTTTTTCCTATTTTGTGGGCTGCTAATTCTGTACGCAAAAATAAAGTCTTCAAGTTTCTCTCCATTTTGGTGTGCCTGTCAGAAGCCCCTGGTTGTGTGCCATTGCTTGGAATGTGTAGTTCCCACAGTTATCTTCTTGGATTCACTTAATTTACTAAAGAAAAGGACTTAAAGCTTTATTAATGGTAAGGTGAAGAGGTGCTCAAGGTGAGGGAGAAGGGCTGTAGAACTTTTTTAGGTTACCTGTGTCTGGGAATCTCTACGTGCTAAACTTGGAAACTGTACTAGTCCTTTTAGTGTTTTCTGGAGGCTTCATTACATAAGCATGTTTGATTAAACCATTGACTGTTGGTGATAAACTTAACCTTTACCTCCTCCTCTCTTCATCCTTGGTCTTCCTCCAGTGACCAGCTGCTGTCCTGAGCCTGCCTTGAGCCTTCCAGCCATCAGTAATCTCATTAGTATTATTTTTGTAAGGACTTTTCAGAGTTTTATGCCAGAAAATGAAGGCCAGATATGTGTATGATTTGCATATACAAGTATTTGCAATTTTATATGGACTTTAATCATTTTTAATTATTTAAATTGTTTTTCCAGTGGGGATTTTATGACTACATAGTTCTAGTCTTTACTAGTGTTTCCTTTCAGATTTAATTTCTTTGTAGGGATTCTTGAAATAAAAATAATTTTTTAAATAAGTTTCTAGTGGTGTAAGAAAATTATTTCAGCAAGCCAGATTTCTTCCATCTTGCATTTATGATCCCTATGCTTTTTGTTCTTGGCTAATTGATCTAATACTGTGTAACTGCTAATTTTTCTTTTTTTCTTACTATTATTCCTGTAGGTCTATCTGTATTGCTAATAGTTCCTCAAATGTAACTTTTGGTTGTGATAGTTGTTTGGTGTGTTATTGTTTTGTGTATTTTTATGGGTAGTGTGATATGCTTTTCCAGCATTTAATGAGAGATTACCACTCATACCTGTTCATCTTTTTCTGTCAAGGATCATTTTTTGAACGTCTAGTTTTTCTCTGGAATTTGATATTTTTTTAATTTTTGCTGGTCATGATCTCTTAGGCTGGCATCTTTAGAGTAGAAAGTGCTTGGCAAGAGTCAGTCTTCCACCTAGCAGGGTCCATGGACTTCCCAACTTCCTCAACTTCTTCTGCTTGTTAGAATTGGTATCCCTCAGAACTCTCTGCAGGAAGCAGTAGATGGTAGTTAGGTTCAATTATGATAAGCAGAAGACGATTTAATAACAGAAGAAAAACCCATTCATACCTTTTAAATTAATGACAAATGACTTGCATTTTTTAAAAAAATCATACTCATTCCTCTGACAAAAACTTTAATTTGATGAGATAATTTTTGAAATGATCATTTGTGCTCTAATAGATGTCTTAGTTTTTCTAATCATACTTATTTACCAAGAGACATTCAAACTCATTTTGATACGTAAATTTTTTAGTGGAGTGTAAAACAGGTTGACATTTTAGATGTTTTGGAGTTTTGGAGATTACAGATTACATATTAGGATAGGTTTTGATTCTGAATTTAAATATTACAAGTTTGATTTGTTTTTAGCAAACACTACAATGAAACAGCCATCACTTATCATTGTGTGATTTTTTTTTATAGTTAAATGACTAGGTTGAGTAAGAGTTCATGTAAAATTCCATTAGTTAATGTAGTAATTTTAACATCAATATTGTAGAAAAGTTTCCACCATATAAAAAAATTTTAAAAACTCAACAACTTTGCCATATGTTGTGAAGGTTTGTGGTAAGGTAAAGGAAGAGAGAAGCCTTCTGCATGCAGTGAGTCAGTTAACTCAACAGGGATTTCCTACCCATCACTTTGTAGTTAGTAACCGTCTCGTAAAGTGGAAAGAAAGGATACAGTGATAATACACATCTGAAAGGATGTTGTGTTTTCTTTTGGAAACTAGGGTATTTATTTGTAAGGATGGTGGTGAATGCTTAGACATCACACTCTGACCCTTCTAAAGGGTTGTATGGCTTCTTTGGCTAAGTAAAGCACTAAGACTTGCCCCTTTTATTTCCTCCGTCCTTTTACTTTTAGAATTAGATAAGGGCTGATTTTATTCACTGTAGGAAACCCCCATCCTATAGTTGGAAGCCAACTTTGTGTATGTAACAATTTGATTTCGTCTTTTTATATTTTGTAATATAAAATTATTTTATACTTCATCTTGATTTTTTTGTTCAACTTATTCTGATAAGTTCTTTAAGTCAGTCACTATTAGTTATTTTAAATATTAATGTCCATCTAGTAAATACATACATTTTAAAAATAGACAAAACAGTTGTTTTATTTTCAATGTTAGTCTAGTCAAGTATATTTTTATAAAATTCAGGTATTTTCAAATATCTAAAACATTGAGTAATTTTGAACATATAAAAGGCATAACCTTTCCCTAAAGAATTTAAAGATGAGTCAGTTTCTCTCTTATTTTGTGCAGTGAACTTTCTCATTCTTTAGATGTTGCTTTTGTTTTCAATGTTCTCATTGATGATAGTTATACCTTCTTTTTTTTGATTGTGGTAACTAATAGCTCCCCGTTTTGAATTTTGAATTTCCTAAAGACCTGATTTATCTGAATGAGTAAAACTAATAGAATGAAAGATTCAAATAATGCTTTTGAGAAAGGCTGTCTCCTCCTTCCTATTCTTTTTGGTAAGCAGTTGAGGTGTAGCCTTTTAAAAATTGATTATGAAACTTTAACTTTTCCTTTCTTGAACTTTGGGTAAAAAGAAGGAAATGAACACTTTCTCTTGATATAGGTGGAAAAGAAAAATAAAAAAGGATGAAGTTATCCTTTGTTTTAAGGCATCAGTTTGAATCTTTGGGTCACAATCTTGACAGGGGTCACATATCAGATATCCTTCCTGTATGTTAGGTATTTATATTAAGATCCATAATAGTAGCAATATTAGTTATGAAGTAGCAATGAAATAATTCTATGGTTGAAGATCACCACACCATGAGTAACTGTAAAGGGTTGCAGCATTAGGAAGGTTGAGAACCATTGTCTTAGGGATTTGTCATATGCAGTAGTTGAAAAGTTAGAAATAAAAGATAAGCTTTTGTATTTTTTTTAAGTGCAGTGTCTTATGGTAATTTGTTTTTGTTTTTTTATAGAGAGGATCTGACGAGCTACTCTCAGGCAGTGTTCTCAGTAGTCCCAACTCTAATATGAGCGGCATGGTAGTTACAGGTAAGTGTTGCTGTCTTAGCAGCCCTCGTTTACTGTTTTCCAGGGCAGAACGTTAAAACTTTGGTCAGAACAGCTTTTGTTTTGAAACCTAAAATTGATGATTTTGTGAGGCAGCAGAGTTTAAATCTGATTCAATTTATTTGTTATTGTGATGCTAGGGATTGAATCAAGCACTTGTAGGTGGACTTTTCTGTCCCGTCAGCCACTCCCCAAATAACCACGGCCAAGACTCCTTTACATTATATCCTTACTTCCCACTTTGTGGTTCATGGTGTCTTCTCAGACTCCTCCTCCTTCCCAGCATTTTCTTAGTCTGATTCTCCCACTTAACCTTATCCTGTCTAGCTGTTGACCAGTCAGCTCTTTTGTAACCAGTGAGAATAATATACCTTTACAGTGCACAAAGATTGTTGCACAACAAGTGCTTACACCTGCTAGGGAAATACTCTACCACTGGGTCATATTCAGTTTTGAAACTTTCCCCTTACCTTACTGTTGTTAACTATCATAAATTTTTTATTTAAAAATTTATTTTTGTTAAGTGATGCAGATTCTATATACTTGTTTACAGTTTGACATTAAACACATACACTGTAATGATCAAATCTGGTGGTAGACAATATTTTCAAAAGCCATAATTTCCTTCCTTTTCTCCTTCCTTCCTGTCTTTTTTCTTCCTTTTCTGTGATAGTCTTTCATTATTGTCCAAGGTGACCTTCACCTCCTAGGCTCAAGTGGGCAAGTAGTCCCTCTTTATTGGTTTCTGATGTAGTTGGGACTATAGGCACCTCATACTAACTCAGTTTTAGTAATTGTCTTTTTAACTAAAAAAAAAAAAAGAGCCCCTTCTCACAGGCCTCATTTCTGCCTTATTTTTATTTTCTGTGTATATTTCTTTATTATTTTATACTCAAAACCTTGTTGCTTGTACTGTAAATAAAAACCAAAATTGACCAACACATTTTCTATGTAGTTTCATCTTCTTTTCTTTGCGCTAATAATATTTTAATGAATTTCCATTTTGTTTTCTACTTACAAATCTAAGAGGATTTATTTAATCTGCACAGAGCTCTTCTTGGGTAAATCTGAAATAATATTTTAATATCTTTATCATTATTATTGTAGGCAGAGGCTGTTTGTTTCCCGGCCATCCAGACTCGAAATAATCACACAGAAACTCGTATTTACCGCACTGTTTGGCCTATTAGCTTATGCATATTTCTAGCTGGCTCTTACATCTTAAATTAACCCATTTCTATTAATCTGTGCATCACCATGAGGTCGTGGCCTGCTGGCAAAGTTCCCACAAGTGCAAGCGTCCTTCTCCTTCGGCAGCTACATGACTTCTCTTTGACTCCTCCTACCCTCTCCTCCTCTGTCTGCTTGGAATTTCTGCCTTGCCCTATTCTGCGCTGCAGTAGGCCCAAAGCAGCTTCTTTATTAACCAGTGGTATGCACAGCATGCAGAGGGGACTCCCACATCATATTATTAGATTAATTTACCTTAAAACTCCACATTTTACACCTATTTTCCTGAAGCCAGTTTTCTTTTTTCTATAAACAAAAAGGATAAAATAATTATCTTTCAGTTAATTGTTTCTGTTTGATATTTTGATGTACACATAAACAATCCTAATGTTTCAATTAACTAAAAATGGTAAGATTATGTTTGTTAACTACAGTATTCTGATGTAAAGATGAATTTCTAGTATATATTAATATTTTTGTGTATAGCAATTATGAAACTATCGTAGTGCCATGATTCTGAGAATGAACACACAAGTTCACATATCTGCAGTTCTGCTTTGTTAAGTATTTTTTATTTATAATAAATAGTAATTGGTACTAGGAATATTTTAAAAATTAATATGTACAGCTGTACGTGAGTAACTGTAGTAGCCTTGACCCCTTCTCAGTCATCTTCCAAACCAAAGTTGTTTGTTGGAGTTGATGAACAGAAAGTATAAGCTTAACTGAATGGAAACCCCTGCAATAGCCTCCTGCTCCTTCTGCTTCTCTGCACCAAGAAACTCATTAGAATTATAAACATGTGGGACTTGGGGGCATGGGTCCTGAAGAAAAGGAAATTGTATAAATTTAGGTAGACAGAATTGGTGTAGGGGTCATAATCAGAATTTTGATACTAGCTAGGTTGCATTTGTATTATAGGCTTTATTATGTAGATGAGATTATGACAACAGCCCAAAAGTGAAAACAAGTGGGATTACTTTGACAAAGTTCTTAATATTTTACATAAAGTAATATAAAGTTGACTTTGACATAAAAATATTCTGAAATTGAGCTTTATACTAAAATCTTAGTGATATCTCTAAGAAAAGATAAAAATGGAGCTAGTACATATTGGTGAAAAGGCTGAAAGATTGTCTGATTTTGATAATGACTAAACAAGGTATGCATCTCTGATGGGTTGACCACTGAAGTATACGCTAAACTCTCACTAAATAATTCTGCAATACGTACCATACTGTTTTGGTTTAAAGATAAATGGGTTGGTCAGTTGACCACAATAGAGAGAATTCAAAATGGGCAGTAGGTTTATGGGAGGTACAAAGTCTTGTGAGGAGAAAAGAGATTTAAAGGAATACTATGTAGCTTTTTGCCTTCCTTATTCTATTGCAAGTGATTTTTGGATTTATGTTTTCTGATATAGGTGGAAATGAACTCCACCTAAATAGGTGTTGTAAATGTAAATCTGAAAGTTTTAAAAATTTTAGAAGAAAACAAATTTTGTAGGTAGTGACTCAAAAAGCCATTGAAAAACAAAAGAATTAACTATGTCTGCCCTTCAGAGACAAAGGCAAGCCATGTGTAGCCAAATATTTTTTTTACAAAGAGTATAGCTATAAAAGCTAATATTAAAAAGCTGGGAGGTACTGGCACATGCCTCCTAGTACTTGGGAGGCAGAGGGAGGTGGCTATCAGTGAGTTTGAGGCCATGCTGGTCTGTAAAAGGAGTTCCAGGACAGCCAGGACTGTTTCGTAGAGAAACCCTGTCTGTAAAAACCAAAAAAACAAAAAACTAATAACAAGATTGTATATAAATTTATAAATGGGCAAACTCATCTTTAACAGTAAGATTATAGATTATGAACAACCCAGTTTTAGAAATTGATGAAAATACTTGAACAGATATTAGGCAACAAAGATAATCACATAAAGTATTGGAAAGAGTGTAAGAGTTTTGATAACTATACTGTTGTAATGTAAAATTCTAAAACTACTTTAGAAAATAATTTGGCAGTTTATCTTTCAAATATATTTAATTTACTCATAAAGTCTATATATATGTTGATAATATCTATCCACTATTACCTCCCTCCTGTTTATTGCCCGTCATCCTGTCCTCTTCCCAGCTTAGTGATTCCTTTTGTTGTTACTAACAACTCCCTTGGTTAGTGCTGTCCATATTAGTTTGACTGTGTGGCTATCCTCTGGGGCACTGGTAATTTGCCAGCAGACATGTCTCCAAGAGACCTTCATTAGCCATTCATCATCAGCATGAGCAGTTTGTGGCTCCTCCGCATTCCATGTTGGAATTTTGCTTGGCTTAATCTTACATAGGTAACCATAGCTGCTGTGTCCAACAGCATTGGTCATATCCAGAAATCTGTATTTCACAACTTTCACCCTTTTTCATCAGCTCTTATTTTTCTGCCCATTTTTCTACACATACTGAGCCTTGAATAGGGGAAGGTTAATAAAATGATTTATCCACAAGAAGGCATTAATGCAATTTGATCAGCTGTAAGTCTACTACACACTGCAAAAAGAAGCCTCTTTGACTAGACTTGAGAGCAATACAGATCTGTGCATATGAGTAGATATTTAGAAGGTAGTTTGACAACATGACTATTTAGCAAAACAATAGTAGTGAGTTTTCCCCAGGGCCTATGGTCTCCCCAGTTACAGACTTTTGAACAGGTTTGTGTAACAGACATGGAATTCCTACAGTAGAACAGGCTTCGGAGAAGCAGAAAGTGGGTTTTTATTGCTATAGCTGTTTAGCTACTATTGCATCAGTGGGCAGCCACATCTTTCTAAACAGGCTGGTATTGTAGCATGTGGGTCTGATGAGACCATTGATCTTTTCTCTGCCAGCAGCCTGCATAAGTTCCTTCTAGCACTTTGTAAGTAGGGAAACAGTTCTGATCAATCAAGGTTGGTTTCTCTATTTGGCAGGATCTGAACTTAAAGCAGTTCACTTAACTATAGCTGTTTTCTCTCCTAGAAATTGTTTACTCACAATAAATCCAGTTCATATTCACTAAATCATATTCACTAATCCTGAATATACCGTAGTATATATACCATATGTATTTCCATGATAATTCTAAATCCAGTCAGATATACAAGTTTAACCATAACACTGTAAATAAAAGGCTACAATAGAGAATTAGAACAATGGCTCTGTCACTTTGGTTTAACCCATATTTGTAAAACTATATTGTGTAACTACAGAACGTCACATATATATATATATATATATATGTGTGTGTGTGTGTGTGATGTTCATCATGACACAGTATATTCTTGATCATAAAATAACAGTAAATTTCAAGTGATTGAAAGAGATCCAGTAAGGGAAGGTTAGTAGTCCTTAGTTTGGTTCAGGGAGAGTGGATCTCCTGGATGGGGGGGACTGGGGTTGGGTAGTGATGGGAACACGAGGGATTGGGTGGAGGGTTGAATAAAGCAGAGTACTGAAAGAGACGACTAGAAATTTCGAGGTCAGGTAGAAACCTGGTGCAAGGGGAAATTTCCACAAATCTCAAAGTCTCCTAGCAATAGTGGATACGTATCCTGAACTGGCCATCTCTTGCGATCAGATTGCTGACTGATCCGTTGTCAGTCATCTCTGAAGACTGACCACCCCAGTTGTCATGAGAGAGTCTTCAGTAACTGGTGGAGACAGATGCAGAGACCCACAGCCAAACATTAGGCTGAGCTCAGGGAATCCTGCTGAAGAGAGCCAGAGGGGTAAAGGACATCACAAGAAAATCCACAGAAATCATTAACCTGGCTTATAGAAACTCACAGAGTCTAAACCAACAACTAGGGAGCCTGCCTGGGACTGACATAGGCCTTCTACATATAGTGACAGTTGTGTAGCTTGGTCTACTTGTGGAACTCCTAATGATGGGAGGAGGGGCTATCCGTAATGCTTTGGTTGGCTTTTGAAATATATTCTTCATACTGGGTGCCTTGCCCAGCCTAAAAACAAGGGGAGGTGTTTAGTCGTACTACAACTTTATACTGTCATGCTTTTTTGATACTCATGGTAGGTCTGCCCCTTTCTGAACAGAAACAGAGGAGAGGGAACTGGATTGGGGTGGGAGGCTGAGGGAAGGGGGATAGGAGAAGAGGAGTGAGGGGAAACTGTAGTCAGGATATAAAATAAATTAAAGAGAAATAGTTCTCAGTCGGTGGTGGTCCCTAAAGGCTGGTCCAGAAAAATGATAGGCTTAAAGATGAAGGTGAGTGCTTATTTCATTTTTTTAACGTTTTTAACCAGAGTGATATCTTAATGTAAAGGTAATTTGTAGTGAATTATAGGAGATCTTAAGAATATTTTGAACAAACAACAATATAAGATAGGCACTTGTGAGGAAGATAATTACAAAAGAAGCTAGAGCAACATGATTCTTTCACAGGGTCCAGTATGAGATTGCTCTCTTTACTCATTAAGATGTTGATGTTAGATTGAAATAGGAAACAGGATTTGACTTAAGAGAAGAGTAGAAATAGTTTTAAAGTTTCATTTGTTTGGATTTTAAAAGTAGAAACTGTCCTTAAAGTGCTTCAGAACTGAGTACTATATGATAAATGGTATGCTTAGAGGCTTCCGGGCTCCTGGGAGCCTCAGCAGGCTTTGGCTGCCAACCTCAGTAACCTACATGTTATTCCTGGGGCCCACATGGAGCAGAGCACTGACTCAGGCAAGTTGTCCTCTGACTTCACGTATACACTGTGGCATCATATTTAAGTTTTATTTTAAAAAGTATCTATGAATATATTAGCATGTATAAGAATTTTTCATGTCAATTGAAGTCTTAGAAATACACTTGAGTATTTAGTAAATTACGACCAACTGATTAGATATAGAGATGCCTTACACACAATTCCATATGAAATATTATCTAATCTATAGGCATCTGTAATTACAGAGTTTTTCTCTTTTGGTGAAACTTTGTAATGAATGCAGATATATTTATTGAAATGGATACTGCCAGTCTACTTTAATGATTCAAAAGTACGTACTTTTACTTCATTATGTTGTTGTTTCATTCTGTTTTATTATTCGTTCTTAGTAAGCTTTTACTGTGCCCAATGTAAATTAAACCTTGCCATATGCTTGTAACATAGAAAAACCATCTAGAGCTTTTCCTAGCTGTTCATAGATATAGAATGGGGCTTTGCAGTGTATCTCTTTGGGTTAAGGAAGTGCGCTGTTATCTGTTAGTCTATAAAACAAATTAAATGATGATATGCGTATGTACTTTAGTCATTGGACAGTTTTTGTATGAAATTGAATCTTAGCCAGGCAATAGTGGTGCATTCCTTTAATCCCCGCACTCTGGAGGCAGAGGCAGAGGGATCTCTGTAAGTTCAAGGCCATCCTAGTCTACAAGAGCTAGTTCCAGGAGAAGCTGCAAAGCTTCAGAGAACCCTGTCTCGAAAAATGAAAAAAAAAAGAAATTGAATTTTAATTTTTTTGCTGATTACTTATTCTCTCTACATAGACTGCACATGGCTAAAATTTCTCCATTCTTTTAAAAGCCTAATTTTAGTTTTTCAAAAATTCATATTTACTCACCTATGTTCTAAGATTATTTTTGGCTTTTCATAAAAATAAGGAAAATCCGTGTACTTTTGTCTTACTAAAATATAAAGAGTATTTTTGATTATCTTTCAGCCAACGGTAATGATAGTAAGAAGTTTAAAGGAGAAGATAAAATGGATGGGGCGCCCTCTCGTGTACTTCATATTCGAAAATTACCTGGTGAAGTGACTGAAACGGAAGTCATTGCTTTAGGTTTACCTTTTGGTAAGGTGACTAACATCCTTATGCTGAAAGGAAAAAACCAGGTACAGTTCTTCAAACATTGCTAACATGCTAAACCTCACACAGAATGAGAATTGTCTGTTACCTCATTAAAAAAGAAGTCTTGTTTTTCTTTTCTAAATAGCAGAAACGAGGGACACTAGTAGCATCTCTTGCATATTTGTAACATTAGTAGAAATCAGTCTTAAATTTTAGATACTCGTTCAGTAAATGTAACAGTAGCAGTAAGATCCAGATATATTAAGCATGAAATTTTGTTTGAAAATATTTAATGATTCTATTTAGAAGAATTTATGAAACTTAACATTCTCTAAAATATAGCTAATGTTAAAATTATGGTGGCCATTTAAAATTTTTCCCTTTATATTTTTTAAATTAGACCTCTAGGGTAGTGATAGTAAAATTCTGGTACTAGAAAATGTTTATTTTTTTTTCTAGTTTTTGTTAGAAACAGATTTATGGGGTAGAGCATATCATGTAAGTCATAGATGGAACACAGACGTAGTTTGTTCTCAGAGGGTATTGCTTGAATTAGCTCTAATTGTATATTTAAAATTAAAATATTTCTAAGATGTATTATTTTCAAACTATTTATATGTGTGTGGGTATATGCATGTGAGTGGAGGTACCTAAAGAAGCCAAAGGTGTCACATCCCTAGAATTGTAGTTTAAGGCACTTGTGAGGCACTATATACATGGATGTTGGGATGTAAACTTGGGTCCAAAACAACAAGCTCTTAATAGCTACCTCTTCCAGTCCTTCAATAAGATACTACATTCTCTTCATTAAAATACTGAAATGTAAATTGAGGGTTATAGGCTAGGCAATGTTTAATTAGCAAAGTAGATTACACAGATACTTGCGTTTGGGTTAAATTTGTAATTCTTATTTAAATAATTTATAGTTTTTTGATTTTTGTGCTTTTTTTTTAAAAAACTCATTTTCAGGCATTTTTGGAACTGGCAACAGAGGAAGCAGCTATTACTATGGTTAATTACTATTCTGCTGTGACACCTCACCTTCGTAACCAACCAATTTACATCCAGTACTCCAATCACAAAGAACTAAAGACAGATAATACATTAAACCAAGTGAGTGTATATAGGTACATAAATAATAGAGCTGATAGCATCTTACGAATCTCATAAGTAGTATATATGAATAGAAAATAAATTGCTTCTATATGCATTTTCTTGTTAGCTTTAGAATATTTTAGTTTATATGTGTACATAGTAAGTATTTATAAAAATATGTGATTTTATGATACTCATTTTCATGGTCTAAATTAATATTAGATTAGTTTTACTATTTAAATACTTTGTCAGAAATTTCTATTTCTTGTTACATTTTAAAGTTTTTAATATGGAAACTAGAACTGAGGGTTGGTTGAACATGTTTGAGGTCCTGGTTTATTTAGTTCCTAGTACCAAACAGCAAAATGAACAAACACTGACAAGCATCTGTAGTCACAGCTGGAGCTAGAAGTTAGATGCAGGAGGGGAGCCAGAGAGGTTGGAGAGACCGTTGATGAGGTTGAACTTGTTACTATAAATTGTACTACTCTGTTGCTTAAACTTAAGTTAGGAAATGCAATGTCTGCGATTGATTCTTAGTATTCTTCCATTATCAAAGTTTTTTGCTTTTATTTTTTACCTTAAAGATATATTTTCTTGAATAAAACTAAAAATCAAGATTGTATGAATTTGCCTTTTTAAAATATAGTACAGAAGATATTTTAAATTAATGTTAAAATAGATAAGAATATTTTTAGACCCAAACATGTTGAATTGCTGTAATGGTCTAAGAACTTTCATTTTCTTAAATATAGTGCTTTTAAAGCTTACTGTATGCATTTGCTTCAGTAAGATAGGGAGGTATCTGGCTATTTGTTATATCAAAAACTTCATTTCTTGTAGATTTTCCTCACTTTGTGAAAAGTGACTTGAAATTATTTTTAATAGCTTATGAAAAAGTAAGCTGTAAAACTTAAGGGATAGGGTTAATATGCCATATGCTATTACTGTTTTAATTTGTAATAAAGATTTCATTCTCTTTGAATCAAAGAAGTTAGAAAGTATGCCAAAAGAAGTATCTGTTCTGTACCTCTTATTCAGGTGGGGGTTTTTTTGCATTTATTTAATATCTATTGGCAAATCATGAATGTACGTATTTAAGGAGTACAGTGTGATATTTTTATATTTGTCCTTTGTGGGTAATCAGATTAGCTTCTCTACCATCTGAAATACCTAATTTCTTAATGGTGAGAATGTTTAAAATATTTTGAAATGTACAAGTAGCTGTAATTTTCATGATTAGTCATAGATCACTCAGACCTATCCTAATCAAACAGCATCCTTCAAGGATCCTTTTTGCCCTGGAAGCCAGTCTTCTTGCTAATTTTATGAGCTTGATTATGTGAGGTTCTCGATATGAGGTCATGTACAGCATGTCTTTCTATATTCATTTTATTACACTTAGTAAACTGTCTCCTTAAAAAGAAACTTATCCCAGTTTTATTTATTGTTTTAATTTTTGATATTTTGAACACATCATTCATTCTGTGTATTACTATGGATAAATTAAATCCAATGTCTTTAACGTGGTAGTTGAATACGCTCATTGGGCTGTGCCTTCCATCATCAGTTTTAGAAGATTGAAAAGAAATATACAAGAAAGGGAACAAAAATAGGGAATCCCTAGATAGATAATTTTAAATAGTAGTGATTACTTAAAGCTCCAAATAGAGGGGACTTTAGCATAATGAACTTCAAAGTGATTAGGGAATAAATCACTTAGTCTAGTCTAGTTGATTACACACAGAAGGAATGTTCAAATTAAGTCAAGTTTTTAATTTTCAAAAGCCCTTTAGTGTTTTTGTTTTGTGTGTTTTTACATTGTAGTTGAGCACAGAGAATACATTTCACTTCTTTGAAGATTCTAAGTAGTTTGTTTTTAAAATAGTTTTGCAGACTTTGAGTGGTATCTCCTTCAGTTTTACCTTTTAGTTTATCGTGTTCTTATTTTCCTTTCTTCATTTTTATTCAAGTTAGAATGCACAATTAGAATTTTCTGAGAGTACATGATTTTCTCCAGACTAAAGTAATGAGGAATTGGATGTCATTGTAGAGCCACTCTCTCTGCCCAACTATCCCCGTCACAGAGCCGTTTATTTTGAACTAGCAAACATGCCGTTTAGGACCTTTGATTCTTTTGAGGGATATTTTGTTGTTTTTAGTGTGGAGGTGATGAGTCAGAAGTAAGAATTGTGTTGCTTATTCATCTTCTAGACTTTCCATTAATCTGGGTTTGTGCTCCCTATCTTGTCATCTTGCCAGTTGTTGCTCTAATACCTTTCTTTTTGTTGTTGCCACTTCAATTCCCAGCTTGCTGTGTGTTCACTGTGTCCTTAGTCTGTTTGTTTCCATTCATTTTCTTTGTTCTGGAAATTTGATAAAAATCATTATCAGCCTGTTGTTTAGTATTTGATGCATTGTATTCACTTATAGGCATTTTGATATTTCATAATAGAAGAGAGACGAGTAAATATGTGTTACCATAAAATACTCTAAAAATATCCTTCAGAATATATCTGGAAAATTTTTCAACAATTATACTAAAAACCACCTTAATTTATTTTTATTTTTAATTTTTAAATTCATCTATTTCTTTTCTATCTGAGCTTTAGCCTCTCCCCATCACCCTAGTCTTTTTCTACCACCTCCCCTTCTCCTCTCCCCCATTCCCCAGTCCCCTCCTCTTCAGTCTGCATCCAGGAAAGGGCTGTTCTCCCATGAGTATCAATAAAGCATGGCTTATCAAGTTGCAGTAATACTAAGCACCTCCCCATGTATTAAGGCTAGACAAGGTGACCCAATATGAGTAATAGGATCCCAAAAGCAAATAAAAGAGTTGGGGGCAGCCCCTGTTGTAGCTGTTAGGAGTCCCACAAGAAGACCAAGCTATACAACTGTAACATATATGCAGAGTGTAGGTCAGTCCCAGGCTTCCTAGTTGTCCATTCTGTCTCAATGAGCTCAGGTTAGTTGATTATGTGACGCTTCATGCAGTGTTCTTGTTCCTTGTCTCCATTCTCCTCCTCTATGGGATTCTGAACTCTGCTGCCTGTTTGACTGTGGTTCTGTGCATCTGCCTCCATCAGTTGCTAGATGGCACCTCTTTGATGACAGTTGGGCCAGGCTCCAGTCTGGTGACAGGAGATGGCCAATTCAGGCTACTTATCTGCTATTGCAAGGAGTCTAAGCTGGAGTCCTCCACTTAGTCTCCTGGGAGATTCCTGTGCCAGGCTTCTACCTGACCCCGAAAT
>LOEQ01000909.1:539496-550383 GCA_001685075.1 Bramus lutescens | reverse complement strand
CCCCAGCACTCTCCCTCTCTGCTCATTCCCCTCCATCCTGATTGCTCATGTCCTCATCCCCACTCTCCCTCAGGTCACTCATGAAATCTCTTCTATTTCCCTTCCCAGGGAGATCTGGGTCGCCCTCCTTCCTCCTCACCCCCCCTCCTTGTTCCTAGTCTCTCTGGCTCTGTGAATTGTAGCATAGTTAGCCATTATTTTACAGCTAATATCCACTTGATGAGTGATTACCTACCATGTTTGTCTCTATCTGTCTGGGTTACCTCTCTCAGGATAAATTTTTCTAGTTCTGTCCATTTGCTGTCTTCCTGGTGTCCTTGAGTAATACTCCATTGTGTGAATGTACCACATTTTCTTTAAAACCATTCCTAGATTGAGGAAGATATAGATTGTTTTCAGGTTCTGGCTATTACAAATAAAGCTGCTATGAACATACTTGAGCAGTTGTCCTTGTGGTATAAATGAGCATCTTTTGGGTATATGCCCAAGAGTGATAGAGTTAGATTTTGAGGTAGGTTGATTCCCAGTTTTCTGAGAAACACTGACTTCCAAAGTGACTGTACCAGTTTGTACTTCAACCAGCAATGGAGGGGTGTTCCCTTAACTCCACATCCTCTCTAGCATGAGCTGTTGCTTGTGTTTTTGATCTTAACCATTCTGACATGTGTAAGGTGGTTTCTCAGAGTCATGCTAATTTGCACATCTTTGATGGCTAAGGATGTTGTACATCTCCTCAAGTGTTTCTTGACTATTTGAGATTCTTTGGTTGAGAATTCTGTTTAGATTAATATCCCATTTTATAGTCAGATTATTTGGTTTATTGATACCTAGTTTCTTGAGTTTATTACCTGTTTTGGAAATCAGTCCTCTGTCTGATGTGGGGTTGGTGAAGATCTTTTCCCATTCTGTAGCCTGCCATTTTTGTCTTATTGACAGTATCCTTTGCCTTACAGAAACTCCAGTTTCATGAGGTCCTATTTATTAATTGTCATTCTTAGTGCCTTTGCTCTTGGAGATCTGTTCAGAAAGCTGTCTCCTGTGCCAATGTGTTGGGGATTATTTCCCACTTTTCTCTTGTTTTGGTTTCAGTGTAACTGGATTTATGTTGAGGTCTTTGATCCACTTGGACTTGAGTTTTGTATGGGATGATGAATATGGTTCAATTTGAATGCTTCAGCATGCTGATCTCCAGTTAGATCAGCACCATCTTTTGAAGATATTTTCTTTTTTTCCATTGTACAATTTTGGCTTCCTTGTTGAAAATCAGGTGTCCATTAGGTGTGTGGATTTATGTCAGGGTCTTTGATTCGATTCCATTGATTTGCCTGTCTCTTTTTATGCCAATACCATGTGGTTTTTATTACTATAAAAACTATAACAACTATGGATGGCAGTACCTCCTGAAGTTCTTTTATTGCACAGGATTATTTGAGCTATCCTGGATTTTTATTTTTTCTACGAAATTGAGTGTTGTTCTTCCAAGGTCTGTGAGAATTGTGTTGAGATATTGATGGGGATTGGATTGAATTTGTTGATGCTTTTGGTAAGATAGCCATTTTTACTATGTTAATCCTATGATTCATGAACATGGGAGATCTTTCCATCTTCTGATACTTTCTTTAATTTTTTTCTCCAAATTATTGAAATTCACATCATAAATTCTTTCACTTGCTTGGTTAGAGTTATCCCAAGATTTTTTTTTTTATTATTTGTGGTTATTATAAAGGGTGTTGATTCTGATTTCTTTCTAAACCAATTTATCGTTTGTGTATAGGAGAACTTTTTTTTTTTTGAGTTAATCTTTTATTCAGCTATTTGACTAAAGGTGTTTTATCAGCTGGAGGAGTTCCTGGTAGAGTTTTTGGGCTTACTTATGTATACTATCATATCATCTGCAAATAATGATGTTTTGACTTACTCCTTTCTAACTTGTAATCCCTGATCTCCTTTAGTTTCTTTATGTTCTAGTTAACACTTGAAGTACTATATTGACTATATATGGAGAGAGTGGACAGCCTTATGTTATTCCTGGTTTGAGCGGAGTTGCTTTGAATCTCTCTCCATTTAATGTTGTCTATCGGGTTTAGTGTAAATTGCCTTTTTTATGTTTAGGTATGTTTCTGGTATCTCTGATCTAAGACTTTAATCATGAAAGAATGTTGGGTTTTGTCAAAGGCTATTTTAGGATTAAGAAGATGATCATATGTTTTTTTTTCCCTTTCAGTTTGCTTATATGGTAGATTACAATAACAGATTTCGTGTGTTGAACCATCCCTGCATCTCTGAGATGAAGCATACTTGGTCATAGTGGATAGTCTTTTCTATGTGTTTTTGGGTTTTGTTTGCCAGTATTTTATTGAGTATTTTTGTATTTATGTTCATGAGTGAAGCTGGTCTATAATTAATTCTCTTTCTTTGTTGGGTCTTTTTGTGGTTTTGGTATCAGGGTGACTAGGTCATCATTGAAATAATTTTACAGTGTTCTTTCTGTTTTTATTTTGTGGAATAATTTGTAGAGTATTGGTAATAGCTCTTCTTTGAAAACCTGGTAGGATTTTTTTGGTTGGGAGATTTTAATGACTGTTCCTATTTCCTTAAGGGTTATCGTTCTATTTAAATTTTTTATATGTGGTATATGTCAAGAAAATTGCCCATTTCTTTCATATTTTCCAATTTGTGGAGTATAGGTTTTAAGTATAACCTAATGATTTTCTGTGTTTCCTCAGGGTCTTGTTATCTTCCCTTTTTATTTCTGATTTTGTTGTTTTGGATATTCTTTCTCTATCTTTTATAGTTAATTTGGATAAGAGTTTATTTTTTTCTTGAAGAACCAACTTTTGTTTCATTGATTAGTTGTATTCTGTTTGTTTCTACTTAATGAATTGCAGCACTGAATTTAGTTATTTCCTGCTGTCTACTTTGCTTTGGTGTGTCTGCTTTTTTTGTTTTAGAGCTCTTCAAGTGTGCTGTTAAGTCGCTAGTATGAGATCTCCAAATTCTTCATGAAGGCACTTAGTTCTATGAACTTTCTTCTTAGCACTGCTTTCATAGTGTCCCATTAGTTTGGGTATGTTGTGTTCATTTTCCTTGAATTCTAGGAAGTCTTTAACTTCTTTATTTCCTCCTTAACTCGGTGGTAACTCAGTAGAGTTAC
This sequence comes from Bramus lutescens, assembly GCA_001685075.1. Taxonomy (NCBI): domain Eukaryota; kingdom Metazoa; phylum Chordata; class Mammalia; order Rodentia; family Cricetidae; genus Bramus; species Bramus lutescens. Next base: position 547,229 of record LOEQ01000909.1, on the reverse strand, counting down.
TCAGTCTTCATGAAGTTTGTAGACTTTCTATTGTTGTTGAAATCGAGCTTTAGATCCATGGTGGTTTGAAAAGATACAGTGGGTTATTTTAATTTTATCTGTTGAGACTTGTCTTGTGGCCAAGTATATGGTCCATTTTGGAGAAGGTTCCATGGGGTGCCGAGAAGAAGATATATTCTTTTGTGTTTTGGTGAAATGTTCTGTAGATACCTGTTAGCTCTATTTGAATCATAATGTCTGTAATGTAATTTCTCTGTTTAGTTTCTGTCTGGATGACTTGTCCGTTGATTTAAATTCCCCCACTATTAATGGTGTGGGGCTCTTTGTGCGATTTAGGGCTTAGTAATGTTTCTTTTACAAATGTCTTCAGAATTGAGACATCATCTTGGTGAATTGAATGTGAAATACCCTTCTCCATCTCCTTTGATTAATTTTGGTTGGAAGTCTGTTTTGCTAGATATTAGGATAGCTTTACCAGCTTGCTTCTTATGTCCATTTGTTTAGAAAATCTTTTTCTTTTGAGTTAATGTTTGTTTTTGATGGTGAAGAGTGTTTCTTGTATGCAGCAGAATGTTGGATCCTGTTTTTTTACACAATCTGTTAACCCATGTCTTTTTATTGGTGAATTGAGTCCTTTGGTTGTTAATTTCTGTTATTTTGTTGGTGTTGGTGGTTGTGGAGGTATGTGTATATGTGGGTGTGGGTATATGTCTGTCTTTGGGTTTTGCTGGTGTGAAATTATCTATTGCCTGTGTTTTCTGGAGTAGTTAATGAACTTCCTGGGATTGAAGTTTTCCTTCCAGTACCTTCTATAGGGCTGGGTTTTTGTGTAGATTTTGTTTAAATTTGACTTTGTTATGAAATACCTTGTTTTCTCCATCTATGGTGGTTGACAGTTTTACTGAATATAGTAGTCTGGGCTGACATCCCTGGTCTTTTAGAGTCTGCAAGACGACAGTCCAGGCCCTTCTGGAATTTAGGGTCTCCTTTGTGAAGTTGGTTGTGATTCTAGTAGGTCTGTCTTTATATATGTTACTTGACCTTTTTTTAACTATTATTTTTTCTTCATTCCTTATGTTTAGATTTTTGATTATTATGAGGCGAGGGGATTTTCTTTTCTGATCCAATCTATCTGGTGTTCTGTAAACTTTTTATACCTTAAAAGGCATGTCCTTATTTCCTTTTTTTGGTTGGGAAAATTTTCTTCGATGATTTTGTTAAATATATTTGGTGGGTTTTGAGCTGTGTTTCTTCTCCCTCTATTCCTGTTGTTCTTTGCTTGGTCTTTTCATGGTGTCCCAGATTTCTTGATTGTTTTGTGTTAGGAACTTTTTAGATTTAACATTTTCTTTGACTGAGAATCGATTTCTTCAACAGTTGAGATTCTCTTCCATCTCTTGTATTCTGTTGGTGATGCTTGCATCTGTAGTTCCTTTTAATTTTTCCAAATTTTCCATTTTCAGGATTCCCTCTGTTTTTCGTTTTTGCTTTTATTTCTGTTTTCAGGTCTTAAATTGTTTCTTTTATCTGTTTTTTTTTTAGGTTTTGTTTTTTGTTTTTTTGTTTTGTTATAGGGATTTACTGATTTCAAATATTTTTGTTTGTCTTTTCCTCAATTTCTTTAAGGGAATTTGCTCATATCCCCTTTAAGGACCTCTGTTATCGTCATAAAGTAATATTTTAGGTTATTTTTTATGTTTCAGCTGTGTTGGATTCCTCAGGTCTTGCTGTTGTAGGATAGCTGGGTATAGTGATGGAAGATTGCCTTTTCTGTTATTGATTACTGCATGTATGCATCTGAATTTGGGATGATTTTAGAACTAGCTGTTAATTCCTGTATTTGTTAGATGGGTGATTTGTTTCTTGACTTCTCTTTTCTCTCTGGTCTTCTAGCATAAATGATCAAGGGTTTGGTGACTCGCCTGTTTTCAGGTTTAGTAGGATGTCCTCTTTTTTGGGGGGGCTATATGTCCTTTCTGGCCTGGCCTCTTGTAAGTCTGAAGCCCTCTTTCAAAGTTGTAGCTCAGGATATGGAGGCCAGGGGAGGGGGGTACAGACTGAGGTTCCTAGATCTGGCCTAACCTCTGGGAGACCACATTATAATTTCTGCTCAGAAAATTCTAGAGTGTTAGTGTGAAAAATACTTGTTTTTAATCCAGTGTCCAGTTGCTAAGATTATATTCAAAATATTGTTAATGGTAATTTTAGTGAAAGATCACTTATAGTCCCTTCCTGCAGTATACCTGTTTCATAGCGTGAATAATATGAAGTTAAGGTTTTGTAATTCAGTGAGTTTCTCTTTGAATGATTTCTGGGTGTAAATATCTGTCCGGGTACGTTTTTTGTTTGTTTGTTTGTTTTTAAATAAATGGCATTGCCTATCTGTGTCAGCATTGGTACCAAAGTACTTAGGTAACTGTTTTGAAACAAATATAGAATATTTGAACTATAAAGAGACAGTAGTATAATATGCAACAAAATGTAAGTGTAAATAATGGCTGAGCTACTAAGCTTCTTGTCTTGTCAAATTTCAGCGTGCTCAAGCAGTTCTTCAAGCTGTGACAGCTGTCCAGACAGCGAATACACCTCTCAGTGGCACCACAGTCAGTGAGAGTGCAGTGACTCCAGCCCAGAGTCCCGTACTTAGAATAATTATTGACAATATGTACTACCCTGTAACACTTGATGTCCTTCACCAAGTAAGTGTAATGTAATTTGCATACTTGTTTATAACTTGAAGAAATAATATAGTAGGTAATAATGCCTTGATTTAAATGTTTTCACAGATATTTTCTAAGTTTGGTGCTGTATTGAAGATAATCACATTTACAAAAAATAACCAGTTTCAGGCTTTGCTCCAGTATGGTGATCCAGTAAATGCTCAACAAGCAAAACTAGTAAGTTTGAGCCTCTTGGGATAGTGATGTGTTTTTCATTGACTTCTGGTATTAATTTAATGTAGAGTTTATTTTTAGAAATAACTATAGCTGTTATGGTCATTTGTAACATAGGCTTGTGTTATATATTTGTTCATTTGGTACAAAACTTTCTGATCTTGGTAAGATGGTGGGATTGCGTTGTTTGTGCAAACATTTTTATGTAGCTTTTAATAGGTGTTTGAGAGTAACTTTTCAAGATAATTTGGTTCAGATACTTCAATATAGATGTAGTGCAGATATTCTGATCAGCTCTAGTTACATTGTTTCTTAAGCGGTTTTTAAAGAATTCTTAAGAGTTTATTTTTTTTAGATTCTTAGTCTGTGTTATAGTCATAACATTTTTTATTTTTAGATATGGAAGGTGAGACTAGAGAAATAAAATTACCACTTGTCATGATGCCATTGGAAACTCAGATTCTTTCTGAATGCCTAAATCTTTCTGTGTAATTTATTCAATGATGTTTTTACAGTTTAACTTCCTTTGTCATACCATCTCATTTAATTATTAAACCCTTAAAAATTTATATTAACGTAAATGTTTTGAAACTATTAAGTCAGCTCTTTATCTTAGTCTCAACCTATTTTTTTTAACTTTTTATTTTATTTTTGTACTAATCATGTTCTTTACCTACCTACTTCATTGATTCCTTCAGATCAAAATTATCCATGTGAAAATTGGACCAATTTTTTATTATTTTCATTTGCTTTCACTTACAGTGTCATATTTGGCTAGTAAAAAATGCTTCAGATTGCAGAAGGCTATAGTAACAATGGCATAATTGTAATATAACACTTTTCACTTTCTTAATATAAAACAATATTAAGATTTAAAGAGATTTATTATTTCTGAACTTTTCAGGGATTTCAGTCTTAAACTGCTTGTTCTCAGGTTATATAATCTTATTTCACTATGCTTTTCTTTTCAGATACCGGTTAACTATTAAAATTCTTTCTTACCCAAAATAATTATTCTTCACATGCCTTGCCTCCCAACTATGGACAGTTTTTATATTTATCGAGTTGCCAAAATTAATGTGGTATGAAATTATACTATTGGAAATGGCTAGACACTGTGAGTTTATAGCATTTTCCACAATGTCAGACATATTTGTAAATCGTATACATTTTCTTGATATGTATTATATATTTGTTTGTTTGTGTCTGTGTATCTCTTATCTGCCTAATCCAGAGGATCAGTAAACAAGAGTGATTAGAATTTATGCTACAATTGTTAAAGAGAAAATAGCTGTTCTGTGTATCTTGTCTGAAATAATCTATAATTAACCTTGGTAAAGAACCAGAATTGTTATATATATTCTTTTGTACAGATAATCATCCAACCATACACATTTGTGATTATTTATATATACTCACTAACATTCTTTATGATAGAAGTCTAAAAAAGGATAATTTTAAGAGTAATACACTTTTGGGAGGGAGGGTGTCTCTGTGTAGCCCTAGATATGGAACTCACTCCGTAGAGCAGACTCGCCTCGTACTCAGAGATCCACCTGCCTCTGCCTCCCAAGTGCTGGGATTAAAGATGCGCACCACCACCACACAGCTCAGTAATACACTTTCTTAAGTACACATTCTGGCAGCTCAGCCTATTAGAGAAGCAAAGGGGTGTTTACTTTCCACACTTAACTTGCCCTGTTTTTTTGCCATGTAAATGATAGGGGAAACCCTTTGATGATTATTAACATACAATAATATTATCTGGTACTTAAAATGCTTTCTGTTTTGTTAGTGTGGTCAGAAAGTATTCGTTCTTGGGGCAATCTGCACAATCTTTCAGTCGGTAGCACTATTTTACACAGTGTCAGATTACACTTTGCTGTTCTCTCCTCACTTGTAATTTGTCTGATTTTTAAAACTTCAGATGGGAATTCTAGTAGTTTCTAAGCAAAATCTGATACTTATACCTGACTTTCTAATAAAAGGTATATTTCATCACCTGTTTAAAATCAGTAAAGAACAGACTCAGACCTCATTCGTTGCTGCCTTGGGCTATGTTAGTAATAATTGTCTCATCTACTTTGATTTTTATCTTCCAATTTCAACTGCTTATCTCCATGATCTCAAATATGCTCAGCTCTAATGAATTTACTTCAGATCTTGCTGATTCTACTGCCCTACATGTTTCTCAATCCCCCATCCTTTCGTTTTCATTTATAATCAGACTTCTTAAGAAAGCTGTTTTCTGCTCATCTTTTATAGCCTCCTCATTTCTCCGTCTACTGTAATTTGGTTTTATTCTTGTTTACCAAAACTCCCCTTCAACTGTTAGCCGTGGTCATTAGAGAGGTTCAGTTTAATTAGTAGTTTCCAGTCTTTATCTTGCTTAATCTGTAGATAATATTTGACACTAAGAATCCCACATTTATTGATTGATTGATTGATTGATTGATTGATTGATCTTTCAAGACAGGGTTTCGCTGTAGTTTTAGAGTCTGTCCTGGAACTAGCTCTTGTAAACCAGGCTGGCCTCAAACTCACAGAGATCCACCTGCCTCTGCCTCCTGAGTGCTGGGATTAAAGGCTTGTGCCACTACTGCCTGGTTTGAGAATCCCACTTTTTTGTTTTTGCCTTTTGTTGTTGTTGTTGTTTTGGTTTTGTTGTTCTGTTTTGTTTTTCCCTTCTGGTCTCTCACTTTTTACCTAGATTTCTCCTTCCTCTGCAGTGGTTCTCTCCTCCTTCCACACCCTGCTTCTGTTGAGTAGACTTCTATTCACACAGCTTAGTTAGAATAGCGCTTATGGTAACCTGTCTAGTTCAGAACTTTACTAAAAGACCCAGACTAGGATTCTAGCCAATCATTGTACACTTTCAAACATAAAGTGTTCACTGCAACTTCTGGTTTCTTGTTTTCCCTTTCTCAGCACAAGATGCCAACATTGTTCTCATTAACAAGCCAGAAAACATGGAGTTATTATTCTTTCTTTTCATTCTATTTCCAGATACTCATTCTTTTTCCTGAATTCCTCCTGTTTGGTGTGTTCCTCAACTCTGTTTTCATCCTAGTTTGAACAGGTGTTGCTCAAAATGCTTTCTTCTGTTTTTTTTTTTTTTTTAATTTATGCCAGTGTGCAAAATCACATTTGTCTTAGTGCTTATGCTGATAGAATTTTTTGTGTGTGTTTAAAAACAAGTAATGCTGTATATTTTGTCTTGTTTTAATAATGCATATAACCTTCATTATAGCATTCATACCTATATAGAATATATTTTAATCAAAAACACCTATTATTACTTTTTCTTTGTTCCCCTACCATTCCTGTTGATCTCTTTCCTCTTCCATACTAGTTCCCTTTCTATTTCATGTCAACTGCTTGTGTGCATGTCTGTGTGTACACTTACGCACCATGTATGAGTATCATTAGGATCACTTACAGGAGTGTGTGTCAAGGATTATTTACAGGAACAGGGGTCTTAGTATCATTTCTGTTGTGAACACTGTGACCAGGGCAACTTAGAGAAGACTTTATTGAAGACTTAGAGTTCCAGAGGATTAGAATAGAGTCCTTGACTATTACCATGGCAGGGAGCATGCAACAAAGAAGGCAGGCATGGTCCTCCTCGGGCAGTAGCTGAAGTTTACGATTGATCCAGAAACACAAAGCAGAGACAGTTAACTGGGAATGACATGTGCTTTTGAAAGAAACCCCACTCCCAGTGACACGCCTCTGACAAGACCACACCCCCTAATCATTTTTTACATTTTCCATCAACTAGGAACCAAGTATTCAAACATGAGCCTATGAGGGCCATTCTCACTCAAATCACTACCAGGAACAACTTACCAGTGCCTACGCTACTGAAGAAAATGCCTGTTCCTAGTAATCATAAATACCTGCAGATTCTCACTGCCTTCTCTTTTCTCTCTGATCGAATACTGGCAGGTGCAGTCTTACACGCATCTTGTGCAAATAATTGCATATGCTGAGAGCTCAATAATGCAAGTCCATGTCATGCCCAGAAGATAGTTTTCATAAAACTCCACCCCTTTAACTAGCTTTTATATCCTGTGCCTTGGAGGGAATGATACAGTTTTGTTATTTAGTGCTGAGCACTTGTGTGTGCAGTAACTGCTGCTTACTGCCAAAATAAGCTTCTCTAAGCCGCAGGTAACAATAATACTTATATGGTCATTAAAAAATACCTAAAAGGCAATTAGAGAATATCAAAGTTTTTGACACAAACTCATTTTATGCAGAATGACCTGAGCTGCTGATCCTTGACCAAAAGTGTGAGTAGCATTGGTCTAAGTCATCAGCAAGACATCATCCTTCTGCAAATCTCTGCTTTAGCATCTGTGGTATTCTATTGAAATCCACCAGTTCAAGATCTTGCCGTTCCCAATATTTTTCCACAGACTAAATACATGATGACCTCAATTTAGTCCGATTACTTACATTCCTAATGTCCTTCAATGACTACATTTTTGTCCTTAGAATAAAGTCTGTAGTCATTAGCATGGCTTAGGAAATTGTTTCTCAAGTCTCATTTCCTTCTTTTTCATCCATGTTAAACGCCTTTAAATGCTGTGTAGATGTATATTCTCTGATCTTGGAGACTTAGTTGCCATTTCATTTGTTAATAAGACTTTTCATCTCTTACACAACTTCAACTGGGTTTTATTTTACCCAAATTCCAGCTTAGAAATTTCTTCGTGGAGAACTCTTTCCATATTGTACTTTCAATTATATTCGCTTGTCTCTGTAGTGATATGGGGGAGCGCCTGCTTTTCGTCCCGCCCGGCTCCCGCACGGCTAGCTTATACCCCAAAATAA
>LOEQ01000909.1:517769-529705 GCA_001685075.1 Bramus lutescens | reverse complement strand
AAAGGCTTCCCAGTGTTGTGGAAGGTCTGCTGAAGCAGGCACTCCTGCTTTGGTAGCGGTAGCTGGATGGTAGTGTTAAGAGTCTTAGAGTCATGTATATTAACGTTGGTCCAATAATTCACCTTCTAGAATTTGATCTTCTATAAATAATTCTACATCCCGGTAAAGGTTTATCCTTCAAGATATACAGGATTGCCTATGATTGTGGAGAGTTGAACATAACCTAAGCATCCAGTGTTCCTGTAATAATCAATGATGCAATAAATTGCCTGTTGATGTATTAGCCAACAAATAGACAGATAGCGTCTGGGCCAGCAGTCGGTGTTTTGGGTGCTATGAAAATGGCAATGAACAGAGAGTAAGCCAGTCTCTCCCACAAGGGTAATCTTTTAAGAGATGACTACAGAATAAAATATTTTCAATAACAGAGTATTAAATCATATATATATTGATTTCAACAGCTTGAAAATTAGAGGGGTTGGGGAGGTGGCTGAGGTGCTAACAGTCCGGAAGACCTGATTTTGGATTCGTAGTGGCCATTGAAGGTGTAGATGACAGCACTCGGTTTGTCACCCTAGTGCTTGCGGAATGGAGCTGGGCAGATCCTCAGCACACACCAGCCAGTGAGTCCAGCCTAAGCGGTGAGTTCACACTTAGGAGGAGAGAGATGCTCTTTAAAGACAGAGAGCAACTGAAGACGACGTGATGCCACATGCATGTGTGCACACACACCTGCATGTACGGATGCAGTCACACTCATGTTACACGGACATAGGGACACTGAGTAAATGAATAAGACAGAAGAGCTGGCAGGAAGCGCCTGGAAGTATCCTGCTGCAATTAGATTGTGGGGTGTCTTTTAAAAAATATCTTTGCTATGCTTCCCAATTTTCGTTATCAAAAGTGTGGCTCTTTTGGTTATAAAAATGAACATAAAATGTAATTTCCATTACTTATCAAATGTTTACAGCATTCTGTTTATATAGGAAAATCTTATGTCCGAGCTAATACAAAAAGTTTAGCAGCTCAATTTAAAATACCAGGATTTGGGATTTTATCATGCTCCTAAAATGTCTTTGGTTTTACTGATATGTTTAAGGCTTTTAAGATGTTGTCTTCATTAAAACTCCAGTAGTAAATGGTAATTGTATATTGAACAGATAAAAACTTACATCCAACAGATCAAAAAGTCCAACAATGCCAGTTCGATTAGGCAAATGCACCATTAATAGCCTAGTAATTCTTTAGGCTTTTTTTTTCATCCCATGAAGAGTGCAGTAATATAATTAAAATTGTGAAAATGGCTGTTGAAGATAATGGACCCCCTTCCTCTTTTCAAGTAAGATGAGGGAATTTAAATTTCTACTGAAGCATGATTTCCCACAGTGAAAGATCCCACTACTGCCATTCTATGTAAGCTTTAATTATATTACACACTTATGTGTAAATTTATTTTGTGTAATTGAGTCATGTTTTGATGTGTGAATTGTACTTTCAAGTTTAGAAATTGTTTCTACATGCTGTGTTTGAAAATTGAATCAAAATGGAGTTGTTGTTTTTTTTTTTAGATAGTATAATATCATAAAAGATTTTGGTAACACTTTGAAATGTTCACCATAGGTCAGAAATCCTGCTTTGGTTGTGTCAGGAGTGGTAATGGACTTTGTGAATGTACTTAAAATCTAAGCTAAAAATGATTACAGTTAACATGAAATTGTCACGTGAGAGTCAAGTCAGCCCGAGAAATTCTGGCATGCCATGGAATCATAAGTGCCAGGCTCTCCACTGGGTGTGAGGAGAGTCGCTCTTCTTGAGAAATTCCCACATGGGATCCTTGAGTTTTCCAGAGTCTGGTTACAGACAAGGAAATGCTGAGCAGGAGAATCCATTGGTTTTCCTCTGCCCGTCCCCCAGAGACTACAGGTGAGCTCTTTGTGGGCAGTGCGCATGTCATAGGAGAATCCATTGGCTTTCCTCTGCCCCAGGGACTGGAGGAGAGGTCTTTGTGGGCAGTGCACATGTCACATGAAGGGGGCTCAGGTTGCTCCATTTGTTGTTTTCTCCAGAAACAAAGGAAGTTGTTTGCACACTCACCCAAGTGATATAAAGATGTTTCAGAAAAGACACTTTTATCTCTGCCCTGTACTTTTGATATCAGGAGTGCGCCCACAAATCAGGTTTGCTGTACGCATCTCGGGTTGTTGCCTTTTGTGGAGTCTTCCACTTCCAAACCAGCCAGCGAAATGCACACCTCCCTCTCTATTGCAGTGAGCCTGATCGTTTTCAGGCCGTTGCTGACAGGCGGTGCTGTCTGTGGTCACCAGCACAGCATCCGTCCTGCCCTTCTGCGGCCGTAGAGAGTGAACACCTCTGTGCTTCATCTTCCTCTTCATGGAGCAGCCAGTTGTGAGCTGGTACTCGGGATTCTTTTCTGGCTTCAAAATTCCAGATCATCCTGATCTTTACTGCCCATGTTGTGACAGTGTGCAAAAACTTCCTCTTACCTCATGGTCTCATGGGAATTGCGTCCTGTGATAGGCTGTCAAGATGGAAGACCACCAAAGCAGAAAACATCTTTCTCAAATAACACCGCGTTTCCCGCTAGCTTCTTTGGGTTCTGGAGAGCAGATTAGGATTTTCTTACTTCTTTAGAGTTCAGCTTGCTTCCATACAGGATTTTGTTCTCCATGCATTTCCTTATCTCTACCACAGTCCCACCTCAATCCAGTCCCGACTCTATCCCTGTCTCTACTTTGAAAGGGAATCCACAGCATTCTGTTTGCTGTTAATTACTCAAACAACAACAAAAAGATAAAATATCATGCCGACCCTTCCAGATGTGTTTACGAGATAATGGTAACTTTTCCTCAGCCACACGACTATGTCTCCTCTGTGCTGAGCTGTGTGTTTTATTTTCTTGGGTGTCATTAAGGCAGGATTGGGGGAGGACAGACTGAAGATGGCTCATGCCGTTGAAATCATGGCTTTGCCATTTCTTAGCTGTATGGCCAAAGGGAAGCCTTGGAGGCTCCTGTTCCTCTTCTCACTGGTGTTAGTCTGAGCTGGGCCAGGGTGTGCATGGCTACAGCTGTGCTGTTGTCCGGCTCAGTCTCCCCCTCTGGACCGAAGAATTCATCGGAAGAGCTAGGGAAACGTACTCAGGCCATGCATTTTTATCTGTGACTCTTTGGGCTGCTCTTTTTATACTACCTCGAAGCAGAGTTGATGCATCACCTGACTTGGATTAAAATCTGTTTAGTTTCTAAAGCAGAAACATTGTGACAATCACTACCGGAGAATTACAAGAAGCTGGTGTCAGTCTGAGCACCGCAGAATGAGATAAAGAGCAATTGTGATACGGAAAACACCCTGGGACGCAACAGGAACTTTACAGTGATTATGACCGTGGCAGCAGTTGTGAGATTTTCCCAGCAGCCTTTCTCAGTCCAAAGATTTATCAGATGAACGTATAGCCACTTAGAAAATCTGTAAGAAGTTTGTTTTTAAAATCAATCCTATATTCTATACAATGTAAAATTGGGCAAGAAAATGGTTGAATAATGCTTCCCCGGGGAATGATACAAGATCAATAAGTGGCAAATCCAAGCAGCTTAATTCCTGATTTGCTACTTTGTACATACAAATCCAAGTTCTCTCAGGATGGAGCAATTTGCATGTGAAATTTAGGGGAAAGCTCTTTGGATTAATCCCTTAGGTGAATGTAGCATGCCTTCCTTCTGCAAAGACATTTAGCTGGGAGAAGAGATGCCCTGAACACACACACCACTGTCTCCCAGGAAGGAAGTGATGGGGAGTGCTCCTGGGAGGAACTGGAAGCTTTTTCCCCAGCCCTGGTGCATTTCCTAGTTCTTTCTGAGTTGAACACTCAGAATTAATAGGCATATCTCTCAGGATTAAAACGCACTGTACTATTATGAGGGGTTCCGTCAGGGTCAGCCTTGCCCGTGGGTGGAGTGGGCCCTAAGTGATTTATTTTCATTCAGAGGCTGAGAAATGCCTTCTAATTCCTTTCCAATGGCTTCTTTAACTACTCATTGAAATCTCACATTAGAGAGTCTCTTTTATTCTACTTTTTAAAATCAATTTTATCTTCCACATATTCTCTACAAAGCCACGTATCTCAGGCAGTATTGTGTGTAATGACATGTGGCCATGTGAAGGGACTTAACAAGAATGGGCCAGGAGTGTAGAAGCCATGCCGAGCGAGCATTATGNAGATTTTTTTTTTTTTGAGACAGGATTTCTTTGTATAGCAGTCCTGGCTGTCCTGGAAAACTCTGTGTATACCTGGCTGGCCTTGAACTCACAGGGATGTGCCTGCCTCTGCCTCCCAAGAGCCTGGATGAAGGGCGTGTGCCACACCTGGCACATTATGAGGCATTTTGGGATGGCTTTAAAACTATTGATAAGGAAGAAGGGCTGATGGTACAAAAGGCAGTGAGTCATTGGTGAGGATGGGGCCTGTAAAGGGTGAGCTGGGTGGCTGGAAACACAGTGTCACTTTGAGCTTGTGTTCCGGGCCCAAGTTTGCTTTCAGGGTCTTGGAGCAACTGGGAGCAACGCTCTTGCTTCAGACCCAGTCTGTTAGCTGTGAGAGCGTGGGCTCCCATTCTTGTTTTCTGAGAATTTATTGCAGAGCTGGACAGTTACAGCATTAGTGAAACTGGAAGGATTTTCTGTTTTCCCCCAAGTCCCCATAGGAGAGTACAGGGCTTTTCCTGTTTAGCCGTTCCTCTTCGCAGTAGACTCCAGAGCAGAATCCTATACAATAAAGGTGAGCACTTGATCTGCGGCACTTACGAGGATGCGGAGCGGAGGGGAGACACATGCTCTACCGTTACAGGAATGGTTGTGGACCTGTTCCAGTGACTGGAGCCACTCACACCTGCAGAGCCAGCCTTGGCAGCTGCCAGGAAATGGCATGCACCTGCCAGCAGGCATTTACCAACATGGCCCAGGCCATTTAAAGGTGGGGCAGCAGGCAGATGGCATTGCCCTGGGATCCTCTGTCATTTCAAATTGTGCTGTCATGTGAACAAGTCTTTTTGTCGCCTGTGAGGACCTTCTCTGCCTCCTTCCCTGTAGCTTTTATGAGAGGTGCCCTCAGCTCCAGTCCACATTTTCTGCTGGACCCGGACTGTTGCTCCTTCTGACTCCTGCTAGAGTCTAAAGTCTCACACTGCATCCTCTCCCCATTCCTGGGACTAGCTGCCCTCCTCTCTTCCTGAGCTGTGGTCACAACACACCCTTCCCCATGAGACCTGTCCCTTTGGTCTCTGCTGTTCTGAAGTTCTTAACAGTTGTCCCTGGTCCTGCCTTTAGCCACTTGGAACCATCTTTCTGATGACTAAAGGACAGGTATCTAAAGCCAAATGGCAGGTAAGAGACAGGACATTCGGGACACATACCCTTCCAGAGATGGCCAAGCAAAGAACACGCCTGGCAGAGAAATACGGATATTTATATCCTCAGAGTTGAAACAGAATAAAATCACCAGGTTAGCAGATCTCCTTGACCTTCTGCTAAAGAGAAATATGAAAAGAGACTGTGGCCAGCTTCATACTTCAGAGACAGGCCATTTCTTTATTACTGTACACAGAAAGACGGGTTTTGTTTTAGGATGGTATGCACTTACTTGAAAAATCCGGGAGGTGCCGGGTATGGTGTGGCATACTTATAATCCCAGTGTTTATGAGCTAGAGGCCAGATTTGGAAATTCAAAGCAAGTGTTGCCTATACAAAACTGTCTCAAAAAAAAAAAGAAAAATAAACAACAGCAAAAATTCCCTATAAGTACCTTGAACCTTCTCCTCCTTCAAACTAAAAGTAGCCGGACAGTAGGCATTAATCCTGTGGCCATGACTATGGTGGGTTTTGCTATAAATCTACAAGCATTACACACATCTCCCCAAAGTTCACATTCTAATATATACACAAGATAATTAATTTGAAAGTTGTAAGTCTTCATTTTTTTTTAAAGTGGGAATGGCTTGAGGTGTTATTTTGATGATTTCATGTACATGTTTGTCTGACATACAGACCACATTGGGGTCTGCAGAGGATCACATTTCTTTTGATCTAAGAAGGGTAATAAGAATGATGGTATTCTTCCTATGTAAGAATATAATATATTATTTAATAATGATGATTATCAATAATAAAATAATAACATACTGTATACAGTTCTCCTGAGTAACAAACTCAATAGGGTGTGTGTGAGTGAAAGAGAGAGAGAGTTGTGAAATATTTAGCTAGGCAAAGATGTGCTCCATTTGCTTATGCTGTGGAATATTGCTTTAGCTGTGTAAAGATGTGTTAGTTTTGTTTAATGATGTAAGGATGTGTGTTTAATTATGTTAAGATGGGTTCCATCTTGCCTGTCCAAGGTACTTGATTGGTCTAATAAAGAGCTGAGCAGTCAGTAACTGTTCAGGGAGAAAGGGTAGGCAGGACTGGTGGGCAGAGAGAATAAACAGGAGGAGAAATCTGGGCTCCAGAGAAGAAGAGCAAACGAGGGATGCATCTAGAGCAAGGAGCCAGCGGCCTCCAGCCTCCAGCTAGTAGACACAAACACTGTACTTAAGACACACAGAAGGAAGAAAAGCAAAAAGCCCTAAAGCAAAAGGTAGATACAGAGAAACAGGTCAGTTTCAGTTAAAAGAGCTAGCAAGAAGCATACCTAATCTAGACTGTACATTCATAACTAATATTAACTCTCCATGTCATGATTTGGGACCTTGTTGGTGGCACAAAAACCTGGTATGAGGGGGTGGTGAGGATTGTGGATGCTTGGCGGCTTGTGGACCCGGAAATCTTGTTGTGTATTTGGAAAGAGCTTCAGCGTGGGAGTAGAAATCTTTCTTATTTGGGGTGTGTGTGTCTATCTATGTTTGATGGAAACCTTCAACTCTGTGAGAATTTTACCCAAATCTGTCGGTCTCAGCCAAAATCCTACACTCACTGAAATACGCAGAGAAATGTTTGACCAAGCTTTGTGTACTGTCACTTAGTGCTGTAGTTACTCCTGAGAGTCTCGCCTGAGAACATTCTGAGGGCCAGGCCCCTACTAAGCTCCCCTGAAGGAGTTTGTATGTGTCAAGTTGGTGTGTCTATTCCACAGCCAAGCAAGCTCTAGGGAGGAAGTGGATGAGTTCAACAGGCCACTTAGAGCAAATGCTAGAGCCCCTGGGGCTCAGAGGTCTTTTTTCTTCCTTCCTTCCCCTCTCTCTTTCTTCTCCTTCCCCTTCCACATCCCTTTCCCTTCTCCCCTCCCCCTCTGTCTCCTTCCTTCCATGTGTCCATGTGTATATGTGTGTGTTTGAGACGGGTTTTTTTTTTCTTCTTCTTCTGTATATCCCCAGCTGTCCTGGAGCTCGCACTGTAGACCTGGATGCCCTTGATCTCAGAGGTCCACCTGCCTCTGCCTTCCCAGTGCTGGGATTAAACGCGTGCTCCCCCATCGCCTGGTTTAAACTCAGGTTTCTTAAGATGGGAATGTTGGATAACTGAGAAATCATGGCAGTCCCATGAAGGGACGTGCGTGCTGAGTCTCAGAGGACTCTCTGGTTCAAATGGTTTTGTTAGTTGCTGAAATTGTGACTGTTTCCATGAGAGCAATTGCAGAGAGGTTCGTGTGGGAGAACTATCCAGCAAGGCTCAGAAGCTTATTGGAAAGATCATGGATGGACTAAGTACTCAGTGGGCTTTAGTCACCTCTCACCCACCTGTGATTCAGCGGGTCACGTGAGAACATGGGTAAAAGCTGTGGATGCCATTAAAATGGGTGGATTGTACGTCAGCCTGCATGCCAGTACCTGAGCCCCTGGCTCTGCTGATAGGACAGTGTGGAAGGAGAGCTTTGGAGCTCTGTTAGAGAACGCCACTGTGCAGAGTTCACCAATTCCTCTGGGTGCTTCAGATAAACCGACTGCCTTTCATCCTGCTGGACACAGATTTTTTTTTTTATTATTTTATGTGCTGGTAATAGAAGAGTCACTTTTTAGAATCTGTTTTTGTAGCCATTCCTGGTATTATTGGACATGTTAAAAAATCCAAAGGAATGGTTTCCTTTTGTCTAAATCTGAACGTAAGCATGGTATTTAAAGTATAGCAAGTCCAATGGTCTGTTCACCACTTGTGCTCCAAATCGCTTCAAACAGTAAAAAAAAGTATATATAAATACTCTGACCTAAATAAAATACAATATTCATGGGATTCTTGGTTTTCAAAAAGATCATTTATTAATTTAAATGTTCAGGATCTCTGTTTTTTTCATCTTAATACTGTTTTGTGAATCAGTGTTGTGTGTGTGTGTGTGTGTGTGTGTGTGTGTCTGTTTCTTGTGGCTTATTTGTGGGGGTTTGAGGATGAGGCCAGTCATGCTGCACATAATAAAGTTTTGCTGAGCACTTCAGAGCAAATGTATTGATTGGCAGGGAATTCAGTCATGCTACATTAGAGTATTGATTGATCATATTTTTAAAGGTCAATATTGGATCATCTAAGATAAAATGTGCATTTGTGGCAATTGAGCTAATTCCAAGGAGGAAGAGGCCCTTGTGATCATGTAGACTCTGTCTTTGCAAGGTGGAATGAACAGAAGCCTGAGGCAAATTCCTGGGATCTATCCTCTAGCCTTCCCCTCCATCATATACTGAGGTCAAATGCTCTGCTTGAGAAAACATGTTGAGTAAGCTTATAATTATGTGTACATCATGGGTTTTTGTTGTTGTTGTTGGGTTTTTTGTTTTGTTTTGTTTTCAGGCAGGCTCTTGGGATCACGAACAGAAAGGCCCTTAGAATTTATACCCAAAGAAATCCTTCTGATATGCCATGTTTTTAACTGCTCTGGGATCTGATGTCTTATATTAATAATATCACAAAATTCTAAATGGCAGGCAAGCAAATATTTCCTACTTAAAGAATTTTATTCAAAAATACAACTAAAATTGATTTTGAGAGAGAGAGAGAGTGAGAATTCATTATAAAGATTCTGGGTCATCTCATGAACTCTAAAGGAGAGAATGGATGGATCTGGGTGGAACCAGTCCTTTCTACACATCCTTGTTTCCACCTCTCTTGTGTCTTTGATCAGTTCTTCCCTGTTGTCTGTCATTGCCTGTCTTTTAATGGCTTATTGAAAATTCTTCAGTGACAAGGGCGAAAGCTGCAGCCCTCACTAGCTAGTTCTTCATGGGCAGAACTCAGGACAAAAGGCAGACAAATCTGGAAGAAGAGGCCAGCATACGCTGTATTCATGAGTTTGTGTTTGCAGTTGAAGAGTGGCTTTGGACAGTTTCCCTGGACTCAGGCTAGTGTATAGTTTATCCTAGTTCTAATGGTGATAAATCCCTCCGCAATAAGTTGTAGATGACATAAGAGTTAGCAATGCAAACCAATAGGCTGCAGTCAAAGCTACAGCTTCACGGATTTCCTGAAACACAGCATGAAGTAAAGTTGAACCTGAGCGTTTGCTTGATCCAGCTTACAAAATCCGGTCATACTTTTAGTGCTTTACAACCTAGAATTTCTTACTCTTAAATTTAAATAGATGACAAATTCTCATTTAACTCTCCATGCTGGAAATACAACCTATCTTCTTTACATCTGTTTTTGGCATGATGACCCTCGTAACTTCCTTTTGTCAAAATGACATGCATCCAAGAAGCTATACAATCATTTTCATTCTGTAGCAGTGTGCATAGAGAATGTGTGTTTCAAATAATGTCACTCAGGCACTGAAAGGACTTGCTTCTGACCCAAAGGGAAGATATAGTATGTTGGCATAAGTTCAGAATTTGTCTATTTCACTCCTAGACCATTAGGAGGCCTTTCAACTTTGCCAGAGACTTCTCAGACTGCACAGCCTCACACACTTGTCAGAGATTCCACAGGGGTTTCCCAGCCTCCAGAAATAGATGCAGTGTCGACACAAGGTGTTAATGTCTTTGGATTTATATTTTTATAAGTTGGAAGAAGTATACTGGAGCCAGAGGTCCTCAGGGACAGCTTGGGACCTTTGGGGAGCAGTCAAGTCTTGGGAACAGGAAGTGAAGTGGATCCCAGATGAGCTGATTTAGTGATCTGTAGGATCTAGGGAGCTACAGGAAGAGGGGGGCTTTAGAGGGCAGAGTAGATGTAAGTGATTTAGTGGTGATGCCCCATGGGAGTGCTGTGAAATTACAAAAGGGTTGTATCTGTATTTCCCAGTATTGTGATGGTCTCAGTATAGTAGGCAGAGTAGGAACACGTACTAACCACCTCAGGCTGTCTGCTCTCACGAAGTAAGCGGTATGGTAAAATGCAAACCTCGCTGCTAATTTTTTTTATTTTATATTTATTTTGAGTCCAGGCTAATAAATTTTAAGCAGGTGACAAGCTTACTCCAGCTTCTGGTCCCATTGGTGCAATGGGAGTGTTGACCTTGGTGTTGCATGGCTCTAAATGACTCATGAAAATTTCAGGTGCTCTGAAGTCGTATTTGCACCAAATGTCTCCAGTGTGTATCACAATTCATATCTTTCTATTTATTATCAGTTTGAGAACTCACTATGGAGGAGAACCGGATGGTGTTTTGATGCTGCAGACACAGCTCTTTTTCTGTGCTCTCAGAACATGTAGTCTGATGGGAAGGAAGGACACCATACATACATTCCCAATGCATATGTGTAGGTAATTCACCAGAATGAAGATGAGGCACGGTGAAGAGGGAAGAGGATGCGCTGTCTGGATGGTGCTGCAAGAGAAGTTAATATCCAGTTTCCAAGTCTGTCCTTTGCTTTTCTGATGTTTTTGATGATTGGCAGCCTCACACCAGTACTAACCTCTCCTCTCTGTGGGATCTCATATTCCAGAAAACACAGCACGAGCACTTATTTAAATGCCTAATCATTGGCAGAAATGCAGCTGTGTTCATTATTGTCAATTCTGATTTGTATGATGTTCCCATCCAAACATACCTCAGGGTACATTTGCGCATCTAATTACAGCATCAAAACTAATAATAGCCTGATAAAGCTTTGCTCAGACAAACGTCTAAGCAAACAGCTGGCTGTTTCATTGTGTCCTGAAGGACAGGCAGTTTGAGACTTTGTTCTCTAACTGGAGGGCCTGAATTCCAAACTGCAAACATGCCCCCACAAGCTTCTCACTGAGGGGAGGCACAGGCAGGAAGTGTCTAATTCAAAGGTTTTTGAATAAATGAAACTCCGCAAAACTCAAGGTTTATAGGACTGCACGGAGGGAAAAATGTGTGTGTGTGTGTGAGAGCGTGCGCAACTGTGCCTGCCTTTCTTTCTCACCCAGAGGTAAACTAACTCAATTTACATTGCAATAAAATACAGCAGGATATTGCTACAAGGTATCATTAAGATGCCAGTCTTTCTACCATGTTCAGAAAATTCACATACAAAATTTCCAAAGAAAAATAATACTGTTACCTTTTCATTGTTATCACAAGGAAAATGGTAGCTCATTCTAGTTGTTGGAAGGTTTCTATGATGCTTTTTATTAAGATATAACACTTTTTTTAAAGTTGGTGTCTCTGATATCCATGGCAGTAAGGCTGTGTTATTTAGGAGACAGATACCCTCTTCTTTACCACCTTCAGCTTCAGTTCATGAAACAGGCTGTAATGCTAACCAAGCAGTTAAGGAATAAAAATATTTAACATGTGGAACTTCTTGTGGCATGAACCCTATGAAAGATTCTATCTGGCTTTAGGTGCACTGAAGCTAATGAGCTCTTTGATTCACATCATAATGAAGAATGTGCACTTTTAGAAAAACTTGTTAATTCTTTTTTAATGTTTTTTAGATGTATTTATTATGTATACAACAATCTGCCTCCATGTATGCCCTCATGCCAGAATAGGGCACCAGATCTCATTACAGATGGTTGTGAGCCACCATGTGGTT
>LOEQ01000909.1:496325-513294 GCA_001685075.1 Bramus lutescens | reverse complement strand
CAACCAGCCCTTGGAATTTTCCTGTATTTGTTGTTAAAAAGAAATCTGGAAAATCTGTTTTTTTATATCCAACCTATGGGCCCTCTACAATCTGGAATTCCTCTGCCTTCTCTATTACCAAAAGGATGGCCTCTTATAGTTATTGATTTAAAGGATTGTTTCTTCACTAAACCTTTACAAGAAAAGGATGTGGAAAAATTTGCCATCACAGTGCCTGTTTATAATAATTCTCAGCCTATTAGGAGATACCAGTGGACCATCCTCCCACAGGGAATGCTCAATAATCCCACCATGTTCTAATACTTTGTAAGTCAACCATTGAAAATAATATGTAAACAATTTCCTAAGTCTATATTTTACTGTTACATGGATGACATTTTGTTATCTGACTCAAATACAGATACTTTAGAAAGAATGTTTGAAGAAGTAAAAAAGTTTTGGCTAAGTGGGGATTACAAATTGCTCCTGAAAAAACACAAAGAGGAGATTCTGTCCAGGCTACAAAAATAGATTTACAGAAAATTAGAACACAAAAGACACAAATTAGGAGAGACTGATTGTGGACTTTTAATGACTTTTAAAGATTGTTAGGAGACATTTCTAGTCTATGACTGGCTGTTGGACTAATACCTGACCTAATAGTTCATTTGAACAAAACCTTAGATGGTAACAGAGACTTAAATAGTCCCAGAGAATTGACAGCTGAAGCAGAAAACAGAATTGAGGGTCATTGAAGAGAAATTACAGGAGGCACAAGTAGACAGAGTGAATTCAAATCTTAATCATATCCTAGTCATACTGCCTTCCAGAATTTACCTTCTATAGATTTTAATGCAGAGAGAAGATAATATTATCTTAGAATGGATCTTTTTACCACATAAACCAAGTAAAAAATTAAAAACTTATGTGGAAAAAGTCTGTCAACTAATTATAAAACAAAAATTGAGACTTCATCAACTAGAAGGTATTATATATAACCCAGGAGAGATTTAGTTCCTTTTACTGCTGATGAAATTGAAAAATTATGGGAAGATAATGAACCTTAGCAAAAAGCTTGTGCTATTTTTTGGAAGAAATTAATAGCAATTATCCCAAAAGTGATAGAATTAACTTTATAAAGAGAACTACTTGGATTCTTCCCCAAATTGAATGTGATGTACCAATATACTTGCTCTTTCTATAACCAAGCACGATTACCAGTAGAGAGTAACCCAAAGGGTACTCAAAGGGATGAAATCTGGCAGATGGATGTGTTCCACTTTGCNTAGCAATTATCCCAAAAGTGATAGAATTAACTTTATAAAGAGAACTACTTGGATTCTTCCCCAAATTGAATGTGATGTACCAATATACTTGCTCTTTCTATAACCAAGCACGATTACCAGTAGAGAGTAACCCAAAGGGTACTCAAAGGGATGAAATCTGGCAGATGGATGTGTTCCACTTTGCAGAATTTGGAAAATTAAAATATGTGCACCACACCATTAACACTTATTTAGGTTTTCAGTGGGCAACTGCCTTGAGCTTGGAAAAGATCGATTCAGTAATCACACATTTATTAGAAGTTATGGTCATCATGGGTATAAATAAAGACAGTCAATGGTCCAGCATATGTGTCTAAGAAAATGAAACAGTGTTTTGCTTATTATAATATAAAGCATATTACAGGTATAAAAAACTCTCCTATAGGTCAGGTAGTTATAGAAAGATCAAATCAAACACTAAAGGATATGTTAAACAAACAGAAAGGGGGTGGAAAATACCTCCAGAAATAGATTGCATAATGCTTTAATAATTTTTTATTATCTTAATTTTCTTAATGCTGATCAGAAAGGAACAACAACAACAGAGAGACATTGGATAATAGAAAAATCTTCTGAAATAAATAGGCCAGTATATTTCAAGGATGTGCTGACCTCACAGTGGAAACTAGGAGGTGTGCTACATTGGGGAAGGGGTTTTGCTCTTTTTTCTACAGAAGAAGAAAGCTATGGATACCACAAAAATTGATAAAAAATTCAGTTTGAAAAAGAGAAACCTCTTGATAGAGAGAAATGAGAGCTCATCCACAGAGATGACAATCATACAGGTGGTAAGAAAACCTCATAAGGGTTGGGGTAGGTTCTGTTCTTGTCTTTGCAGGAAAATATTCATCTTCAAAGAGTGGAGAGACCTTGGATATCTAGATGCCTAAAGATAAAAAGGTAGGTATTCAGAAAGAATCAACAAGCAAAAAGAAATCTGCTTTATGATGCTGTATTATCTGCATGGTAAAGTTTAATTATTTGGACATGTATACATCTCTACTTAAAAATAAGAGCTAACTTTGGAGTTGGACAATGACTATCCTTCTCTAAATCCAAGCATGTTGTTGAAAGAAAAATTCAGAATATATATATATAAAACTATATATATATATAAAACTATATATATATAAAACTATATATATATATATATAGTTTTAAAATATATTTTCCAGTTTGTAGATGGAAGTTTCTGTCCCACCTGGTTCCTTGGCCATTCAGTCACAAAGAAACACAGAGGCTTATATTAAATTAGAAACTGGCCTTTTAGCTCAGGCTTATTGTTAACTAGTTATTACAACTTAAATTAATCCATAATTCTTAATACCTTTTCTCAGTAAGGCAGTCACATCTTGCTTCCCCTGCATCTGACTAATGACTGCGTCTTTGTCTTTTTGCTGCCCAGAATTCTTCTTGTCTAGTCATCTCACCTTATACTTCCTGCCTGGCTACTGGCCAATCAGCATTTTATTAAACCAATTCAGAGTGACAAATCTTTACAGTGTACAAGAGCATTATCCCACAGCATTAGAATGCTTTCCTGAGACAAGGTGCCAAGCCATGTGGCTAAATTTAGATAAGAATTATGGGTTAATTCAATATGTAAGAGCTAGTTAATAATAAGCCTGAACTAGTAGGTCAAACAATTTATAATTAGTATAAGCCTCTGTGTGTTTCTTTGGTACTAAATGACTGAGAGACCATGTGGGACAGAAACTTCCATCTACACAGTTGGAATTTTTTTTGCTTTTTGATTTCTGGCCTTTCCTGCATAGGCTGCAGGCTTGCTGTTAAGGACCACAAGGCTCTGTGTGCTTCCCAGTCAGGACTGGATCAACATGCATTTCCATCTCACTGAGAGGTCTACTTTTCTGTATAGTGTTACTGACAACAACTTATTTCCTTATGGTGATAATCTTGTAATTGGTAACAATTTTTATTTCCCTACAAAAATCCTGTTTCTGATGTTTTGGGGGAACTTAAGATAACAGGGAAGGGAAGAGTTATATTTTTTCTATGACTTTTTTTTATTGAGAATGGATTAAAGGTGGTAAATTATTCACACTTGCAGAACTTGGGATACTTTAAAATACAAATTGCAGGAGACACAAGAGTCAGTAGACTCTTGTGCCATTGCCAGCAGCAGCAATAGTTTGGGCTTCATTCAGTGTATCTGGTGCATATCAGCAACTGCTCCTGAGGACCTTGTATTCTAGAGTAGGTGGAAAAATTCAAAGCAACACCAGGTGGGTGTCAAGGTGTTAGTATGGTGATAGAAACTGCACCGCACTAACTTTAGATTCATTGCTTGGTCTTGATTAAATTTTACAGAAAACTATTTAATATTTAAGCCCAAGATTCCATGTTTATAAAGCGAGATTACTGCTGAATCTCATTGCCAACTTCACGGTGATTAAGTCTCTGGTGTTAACTTAGTGGTGGCAATAAGTAACAATTATTAAAATCCTATATAAATGTTTTCTACAAATGCTGCTAACTAATTAATTTAAAAACCGATTTTAAAGTGCTGGCATGGGAGAAGGTATAAAATACAATTTTTAAGGACTATGGAAACACAGCTCAGGGATTTCTCTGAGTGCTTCTTCCTGTCTGGTCATGGGATATTTGACCCTATTAAACCATTGACATTAAAAACAGTTTGGGCAAAATGGGGAGGGGCTTACAGCATTGAAGCTTATTAATAACATAATGAAGTGGGAGAAATGAAATAACAAGAGTTCTTTAAAAGTTCATCATAGCTGGACGGTGGTGGTGCATGCCTTTAATCCCAGCACTTAGGAGGCAGAGGCAGGCAGATCTCTGTGAGTCCAAGGGCAGCCTGGTCTACAAGAGTTAATTCCAGGACAGGCTCCAAAGCTACAGGGAAACCCTGTCTTGAAAACCCAAACCAACCATACAAACAAAAAACCAGAAAAGTTCCTCATGTATATCTATCTACAGGCAGTACTAACTGTATCTTCCTGCACAGTAACAAGGTTGTAGATGGTATAATTGCCAGAAATTATCTTAAAAGTTTTATTTATGTAAACACTGAAAATTTATATAATTGCAAATAAAACATTTTGGGCTGGAGCCACCGCTCAGTGGTTAAGGGTACTTCTGTTCTTCCAGAGGAACCCGGTTTGGATTGCAGTGAGTAGCTCTCAACCGCCTACAACTCCAGCTACTGGAGAATCTGGTGCCCTCTTTTGACCTCCTTAGGCACTTTCAGACATGTGGCATATATACACATAAAGAGACACACAGATATAAAAAATACCAAGTAAATATGTAACCCAAAATGCACACCTATCAAGTGACAACACTAAACATTGCCTATCTTTTCTATTTACATATAATTCTAGTCATGTACAGTACTTTCATTTTAAATTTGAATGTTCAGATGGGGTTCTGTGGTTGCCTTGTTGTTGTTGTTGGTGGTGGTAGTGTTGGTGGTGGTGCATGTGTGTGTGTGTGTGTGTGCTCAAACATGCCCACACCATACATGTTAGAAGTCCACCCTAGTGTTGTTGTTTTGGTGTGAGTGTGTGCCCACACCATACATGGTAGAACTCTGGCAAGTGTTGTTGTTTTGGTGTGTGTGTGTGTGTGTGTGTGTGTGTGTGTCTGTCTGTCTGTCTGCTCGCCCACCCTGGACGTGATAGTGCTCTGCCACTGAGGCCCTAGTGTTCAGTTTTAAGCAGTTAATACTTGAACTGTTTGGTTGTGGTTCTCTCTCAGTTCTAGCAGAGTGGCTGATGGAAAGTAGAAACATTACCACAGCACAGCTGGAGTAAACACACAGTCCCTGTGGTTGGAAGTGAAAATTTGTTCTGTGAATCACAACCCAAGGACTTCCTGGGGTGTCTTCCCTTCAGATTGTAGTGAGTTCAGGAAATAAGGGGTGACCTGAGAGATGGAGCATTTGGAGGCCAGATACATGCTTTATATCATAATAAATAGTATAAGAGGCCACGCCCAAGTGGGCAGGTAACTGGCAGTAGGAATTCCTACATCACCTCCCCCTTTTATTTAAATAAGAGAGTTCTAAGCCTAATACAAAATTATATACAATAAGAACAAATATATCAAGCAAGAAACGTGATTAATGTTTCAATAATTATCCTTTCCTAATGATTTTAAGTCTTGTATAATAAATAACTTGGCCAAGTCATGAGAGGAAAGTAACTAAAACTATCTAGTCTTCAACCCCATTGAAGATCCGAGAAGGGAAATGATATTACTTNTTAAGTCTTGTATAATAAATAACTTGGCCAAGTCATGAGAGGAAAGTAACTAAAACTATCTAGTCTTCAACCCCATTGAAGATCCGAGAAGGGAAATGATATTACTTGAGGAAGCAGGAAGTGCAATCAAGCAGCTTCCAAAATGAGCAATATATAACAGAGACAATTAGCTACCTGAGCAATCACCCAAAGTCTCATTTGCAACATTGTAGCAACCAACTTTGGCTAAGCCCTAGAGCAACTGACAGACCATTCTTAAGAGGCAAGAAATTTTTCAAAACTGTCTTAGCCTGTCTTGGCAAGATTTGACAGTCTTTTTCCTTGTATCCTGCTTGTCCTTTCCGGACATTGTGCATTTTTTCAGAGGTCAGTGCATGGGCAGTTCCTTGCCCAAAGGCCAGTTTTGCCAAGAAGAAAACAAGCTCCAAGTGGAGTGTCTTCAATGCTTAACATTCTCTTGGGAATAGATCAGTGCTGCCAGGAGCATTAGTGTCTTATGTCAATAGAACCCTAAGTTATTTAAATGCCATATTTTACAGCTCTTTGAAGTGATTGAAGATTACCTATCTATGCAGAATATAAACTATATGTATCTAAAGAACCCTATTAGTCTAACTATAACTATGACAAACATAGATGACTATTGATCTATAATTAGAATATTATACAATAAACAGCTGTGCAACAAATGAGGACAATGATCTAAAAATGTAAACAGTGTATAAGTATCTTGATCAGAGGATGTAATGTACATTGCAATATGATAAATGTATCCTAAAATTGTATCAATATACAAAACTGTTTTAAGCAGAGGTAGAAGTATTCATGCATATAATATGGCAAAGTAACTTTGCCTAGATATACAAATATTGTAGCTGAAAATAGGAACATATTCAATATACTTAAATTTGTATCAACATACAAAAATCTATACCAATGTAAATTGCCTATAAACAATAGTTCACAAGTATTCTATTATTCACTATTATTATTAGTGTGAGTAAGCTCACACTAATCTATTATTCCATCCAATTTCCTCCTTTTTTTCAAAGAGATATTTGTGCCTACAAAATTTCTACCCAACTCCCAACCTTATACCAATTATAATCAACCCCTAAATGATGTCCCTAGATCTGAGGACAAACTTTGTTGGGAGAGGTGATGTCATCTTCTAGAATTACTTCCAGCTGTCCTGTGGGCGATATTCTTTCTATGGGATCCTGTGAAAGTAAATGATGGTTAATTTCCAAGATTACTGTCTGGTATAATTGCAAATAGTCTTTGAGTAGTGGTAGGATTTTTCAAAGGTTCCTATTTGGAGTTCTGGCCAGAATGTCATTAAAAAGTGCACCATTTCAGCTAACCAAGTTGGAACCATCTTGAGCAGCTGGTACCCAAAACWGGTCTTATAYTAGRYCTATCAGCATCATGATGTCATATCAACCAGGTGGAGTTGTTGTTGTGGGGCCCCATCTTCCTGGAAACGTCAAAGATTACTGCAGGAAAATTCATTGCTCATTGTCCTTTTGAATTTGTAATATTATATAGACATATACAGATATATATATATATATATTCAATGAAAGGTACAATAGAGACAAAATAGATATTAAGAACAGTAAATTTTTTTTCTAAATTCTTTTTTCTTTCTGTCCCATATGGCATGAGAGAGAAATTCTGAATTTTTATTTTAACAACATGCTTGGCTTTAGAGAAGAACAGAGCCAGTGTCCAACTTCAAAGCCAGCTTTGATTTTCGAGTAAATCATGATTAATATTTTAGTTATGTTTTTGAGGTTCTCAAATGACATGTCCTTTTAGGTTATAATTCTCTTTGCTAGGAGATCCTATCTGAATTATTATATTTTTCTCTTTAGGCATCTAGATGTCCAGGGTCTCTTGACCTTTTGAAGATGAATATTTTTCTGCAAAGACTAGAACAGAAAACCTGGCCCAACCCTAATGAGGTTTTCTTACCACCTGTATGGTTGTTACCATTGTGGATGAGCTGTCATTTCTCTTTGTCAAGAGGTTTCTCCTTTTCAAACTGAATCTTTGTTAATTTTATGGTATCCATAGTTTTTCTTCTCCTGTGGAAACAAGAGCAAAACCCCTTCCCCATTGTAGCACATCTCCTGGCTTCCATTGTGAGGTCAACACATCCTTGAAATACACTGGTGATTTAATTCAGAAGACTTTCCTAACTCTGCTGCTGTTGTCCCTTTCTCATTATTGTTAAGAAAATTCAACCTTAATAAAACATTATGTAATCTATTTCTGGGGATATTTTATACCCCTTTCTGTTTGTTTAACATATCCTTTATAGTTTGATTTGATCATTTTATAACTGCCTGACTGGTAGGATTGTGTGGTATACCCGTAATATGTTTAATATTATAATAAGCAAAAAAACCTGTTTCATTTTCTTAGACACATATGCTTTACCATTGTCTGTCTTTATTAGTTCAGGTATGCCCATGATGGCCATAACTTCTAATAAATGTGTGATTACTGAGTAAGCTTTTTCTGAGCTTAAAGCAGTTGCCCACTAAAAGCCTGAATAAGTGTCAATGGTGTGGTGTTCATATTATAATTTTCCAAATTCTGTAAAGTGGAACACATCCATCTGTTAGATTTCATTCCTTTGAGTACCCTTTGGGTTCCTTCCTGAAGGTAGTGGTGTTTGGTTATAGAAAGAGCAAGTAGGACATCTCTTTATTATCTCCTTAGCTTGTTGCCATGTAGTAGAAAACTCTTTCTTTAAACCTTTGCTATTGACATGATGTTTCTTATGAAATTCTGAGGCCTGCAAAACATTTCTAATCAATATTCGATCAATTTCTGCATTACCTTGTCCTAGAGTACCTTGCAGACCTGTATGGGATCGGATGTGTGTTATGTATATAGGACAAAGCCTATTCTTCATTATGTCTTGCACCTGGATGAATAACAAAGTCAATTCTGTATCATCTGATATAAATTCAGCAGTATCAATATACAAGACATCTCTTCCTACATATTGTGAATCAGTAACTATATTGAGAGGTTCTTTAAAATCCCATAGCACCATAAAAATGGCATACAATCCTGCCTTCTGGGGCAGAATTATGAAGGCTTTGTTCTACCTTGGTTTTTCTGATTTGTAACCTGCCTTCCCTGATCTATTTGCATCAGGATAAAATGTATGGGCTCCAGTTATTGGAGCATCATGTACAATTTGGGGAAGAATCAAAGAAGTTCTCTTTATAAGGTTAAGACTTTTGCTTTTGGGATAATTGCCATTAATTTCTCCAAAAAAATAGCATAAGCTCTTTGCCTTGGTTCATTGTCTTCCCGTAACTTTTTTTTTATTTCATCAGTAGTAAAAGGCACTGTAATCTCTGCTGGTTCTATACCTGCTAATTGATGAAGTCCCAATGTACCTTTTATAATTAATACAGAGACTTTTTCCACATAAGTTTTTAATTTTTACTTGGTTTATGTGTTAAAAAGATCCACTCTAGATAATATCTTCTCTCTGCATTAAAATTTCTGTAGGAGAAATTCTTGAAGGCAATATGACTAGAATACAATTAAGATTTGAATTCACCCTATCCACATGTGCCTCCTGTAATCTCTCCTCAACAGTTATCAACTCTTTTTCTGCTTCAGCTGTTAATTCTCTAGGATTATTCAAGTCTTTATCGCCATCTAAGGTTCTGGTTAAATGAATTACTAGATCAGGTGTTACCCCAACAGCCGGTCATAGACTGGAAATATCTCCTAACAATCTTTGAAAGTCATTAAGTGTCTGTAACCAGTCTCTTCTAATTTGTGCCTTTTGTCTTCTAATTTTTTGTATGCCTATTTTATAACCTAGGTAATTGACCAGATCTCCTCTGTATTTTCTCAGCATCAATTTGTAATACCCATTTGGACACAACTTTTTTTTTTACTTCTTCAAGCATTCCAAAGAATCTATGTTTAAATCAGATAGCAAAATGTCATCCACGTAATGCTAAATCATAGACTCAGGAAATTGCTTATGTATTATTTCCAATGGTTGACTTACAAAGTTGGGCTATTGAGCATTCCTTGTGAGAGGATTGTCCGTTGATATC
Source organism: Bramus lutescens (assembly GCA_001685075.1). Classification (NCBI taxonomy): domain Eukaryota; kingdom Metazoa; phylum Chordata; class Mammalia; order Rodentia; family Cricetidae; genus Bramus; species Bramus lutescens. The sequence continues at coordinate 503,643 of LOEQ01000909.1, read as the reverse complement.
TCCTAGTAGGCTAAGAATAAGTTAGCACTGTGATGGCAGTTTCTCTCTGTCCTTTTTCTTGTAAAGGGATAGTGAAGAAACAATCTTTCAAATAAATAACTATGAGAGGCCATCCTTTGGTAATAGAGAAGGCCGAGGAATTCCAGTTTGTGGGGGGCCCATAGGTTGAATTACTTTCTTGATAGCTCTTAGATCTGCCACCATTCCCCATTTACCAAATTTCTTTTTAACAACAAATACAGGAGAATTCCAAGGGCTGGTTGATTCTTCAATATGGCAAGCATCTACTTGCTCTTGCACCAGCTATTTGAAAGTCTGCATCCTTTCTTCACCTAGAAGCCACTGTTTAACCCATATTAGTTTCTCAGTTAACCATTTTGAAGGTAGGGCTGGTGATATCTCCAAAGTTTGCTAGTTGCTGTATGTTCTTCTACAGCCCGAATGGTTTGTGTATACCTTTGTGTATAGTACCTTATAATTGCCTTCTCAGAATTATGAGTTCCTAAGACTGCAGGAATGTTAATCTGGTTATTCCATTACTACAGCAGGTCACAACCCTATAAATTTACTGCAATATTAGCCATATATGGCCTCAGATTCCCTCTCTGACCTTCTGACCCTATGTAGTAAACCCATCTCTTGCTTTATTTAAATCGAGATATGGTTCCAATAATTGAACATCTGCCTCTTGAAGAGGCCAATTTGGACGCCAAGATTCTGGAGTGATGAAATGATACTAACATCTGCACCTGTGTCTATTAAACCAACAATTACAATGCCATTCATATGTACTCTTAGTTTAGGTCTTTGATCATTTACAGAAGTCTTTCAGAATATATGTTTCCTATTTCCTATTGAAAATTTTGATTTATTTTTCATGTTTGTTCCATCGTTCAGAATAGTATGGTCCTTTCCAGAAGGCTCTGCATATATATATATTTTCCTTGTGAGACATGTCCTCCACAGTGACTGGGAATGACTTGACCACTTTTGGTTTAAGAGCCTGTGAGAGGTCCCTCAAGTAGTTTCCTGAGTATCAGGTTGCCTTGTGCATCTCAGAACCTGTTAGTCTTTTGTTGATCTGCATTGGTCCAGTGTTGGCCTTTGCCACACCTTCTACATATACCTGAAGGCTGAATCTTCCTATTCTTGCCATTCCCAGAGGAGAGAGATATTATTACTAGGAATTCTTTGTCTACAATCCCTTCTCAGATGTTCTATTCTACCACAATTAAAGCATTTGGCATTTTGATATCTCCTCATTCCTTTGGAAATTTTTTCTACCAAAATTCAGTATTATATTCAAATGTCTCAATGTTCATTGTATGTAGAATCCATTCATCCATAGGTGCTGATCCAACTTTTAAAGGCCTAAGTATATTTTTGCATTCTAAGTTTGAATTTTCAAAATCTAGAGATTCAATAAGTACTTGTCTAGCATCTAGGTAAAAGCAAGCCAAGCAGGCAGGGTTGGGAGACTTTCTGGGCTGTGAACTGGTTAGGCCCTCAGGCTCTCTACCCAGTAGGTTTGGAGTCCGAATCCATGTGGGGTGTCAGATGAAGAAGGTTGCTTACACTAGCTCAGAATTGAGAATAATAGAGGGTTATTTATTTAGGCATAGACTCACAAGTCACAATCCTCTGCTGGAACGGAGAACAGCAACCAAATCCCGCATCCAGAAAAGAGGCTGGAAGCAAGTTTTACATTGCCATAAATAGTATAAGAGACCACACCCAAGTAGGTGGGTAATTTAAAGAATACTGGCAGTAGGAATTCCTACAGCACACAGCAGATAGAAATCCTTGGTAAACATTGAAAGTATAGATGGATGACAGGAAGGATGGGTCGATGAATGGCAACACTTGGATTTCCACAGCTGTATGGGGAGCCCTTGATGTAGTGGAGGGCATTTACAGTGGTGGCCCAGCTTTGTAGGCTGCTCTTTGTGTGTCAGCCACGCCAGAAGCTCTCTGGTTCTTTTTTGTCTCACAGGCCCCTGAGTGTTTTTATGAGCAATCTTTGCCTCTGTCTTCTGCCTGTCCCTCACCTGGCTATTTTCTCCACTGTGCAGAGTTGGCTATGTCTCTGAGAATGCTTTGAATGGGAATTCACCAGAAACTCTGCCAGAGAGCATCTCAGGACCTGTTAGTATCATTTTATCAGAAAACAAAGTATCAGCAGAACTCTGTAGGTGGAGGGAAAGAGCCCATCATTCTCCAAGGCATCTCAGCAGTTGTTTTCCCTGTGTAATAGTTTTCTGCATGGTGGTCATATGAAATCCTTCATTCTGCATACAGTAACACCAGAGGGGCTCTTGCATGTATGCTGCTGTGGCCAGGTAAGCCGCGGAAAGACAGTATGGTGAGGAAAACTCATGGGGCAGCTTCGGTGGAGATCAGAACTGGCTTCAATCATTTCAGATGTCTAGCATTGTTCTGAGGATCCAGAACAAATTTTAAATCATTTATCCCTAATGATAGGGTATTCCTCTGAAGGAAATATTTCAACCTCATTTAGAAAATCTTTGTAGAAGTGAATGGAAAATGAAATACTTTTACAGATCAAAATGGTAAAGGAGAAAACAAATGAGACAAAAAATATTCTCCAAACAAAAGAAAATGGGTGAAAACATAGAACATGAGAATGGTAGGAAATTATAGTGGCCTTTCTGATAGTGTTATTATCTGTGAGTGGTGGACTAGGCATGGATCTTGTTTCTTTTTTATACTTTCCAGTATTTTAAAATAGGACATTTGAAAACCATTGTTCTTTTAATAAAGATTATACAGTTGACAGAGAACACCTAACATTCTCAATGAGTAATCATTATTCTGGGAAAATTAAGTTGCATTAGAAACAGTGTCTAGGGAGTCATCAGGATTTGAGGCATGGAGTAAACCTTGTCATTAGGAAAATAAAAGAGAGGGTGTGCACTGCTCTATTGTGAAGCCCTCTGGCTGCACGTTGGGTTCTTCAGGTGGGACACAAGACAAAACTAAATAAACTCAGGCCAAACCAAACCAAATTCAAACAGCCAAACCACAGAATCTCTAAATACAAAACAAAGTCCAACAACCCTCCCCCAGAAAAGAAACAACATGAGACTACACTAAAACAAGGGTAAGAGCATACCAGGGGAAGAACATGCACTGGTTAAGAATATTTTTGAAATTGGTTCTGGAGAGGTGGTTCAGTGGGTAAGAGCGTTTGCTGCTCTTGCAGAGGTTTGGCTTTCACATCCTGGCATCCACATGACGACTCAATAACTGTCTGTAGTTCCAGGTGATCTGATGACCTTTGCTCTCTGAGGAAACATACATACCCATAAAAATATCTATAAAAGGATCTTTTGAACATTCAGATGAAAGTGCACTATTACATAAGGTCATTAAGAGCCGGTTTATAAGCCAAGTGGTGCTGGTGGGGCACAGCTTTAATCCCAGAACTCAGGAGGCAAAGGCAGATGAATCTCTGAGTTTGAAGCCATCCTGGCCTACAGAGTGAGTTCCAGCACACCCAGGGCTACGCAGAGAAACCCTGTCTTGAAAAACCAACCAACCAAGTATAAATAATGGTTAATTATTTATGCATGTAATTTTAGCAAATGATATACTTCCCATTGAATGTGTGTAATTGCTTGGATCTATTCTGCTGGTTTTTCCCCATCTGGGGAAAACCCACACCATGACCCTGGGTACCACCTGGTGGCAGGTGTGGAACCTGCAGGAGAAACTAAAGGTAAAGATACTTGAGAGCCCCGAGCACTCACTGGCTTTCAACACACTGCTATTCCTTCTTTCTTGTTTTCATGGAACTAGAACATGAAATCATAAATGTGGAAAATGTAAAATGTTTATTTTCTTAGTTTTTTAAAATAATAGTTTCTGTTTTGTGAATTGCTGTTTTAGATCCCTCAGGGTGTGAGATGTTAAAAGAGGATATTTCATGTTTTATTAGAGCCAGTAGACATGGTCTTAAAGACGTTGGCATGGGTTCTCTATCACACAGGTTGATGTTTTGTGTCTTTTTCAATCACTCGCCACCTTAGTTTTTGGAATCGGGTCTCATGGAGACCTCGCTGAGTTTAATAGATTCATTGTCCAGCAAGCCCCAGGGATCTTCCTCTGTCTATTCTCCAAGGGTAGAAACACAGAGGTGCAGTAGTGATGCAGAATGTGTCAAATGGGGGGAACGTGAGTCAAATAATTCCCAGCTAACTCTGAATAGGGTATTTTAAGGGTTTTCTTTATTAAAATGGAACTCACAGGATCACAGTGAGGAAATAGGAATGGGGTCCAACGTCAAAACGTAGCTTTTGGGAAGAACAGACTAAGTGGGATGGGACCGTGGCTTTTTGGTACCCAAAGTCACTCCCCAGCCTGGTCCAGCCTCTTAAAGGCCATTGGCTAAAGGAGGTTCCCTATCACTTTAATGTTAGCACTGGGGATGGAACTTGTCTTCATGCTTATTTGGCAAGCGCTTTACTAAGTGAGCTATTTCCCCAGCTCCATGATTTCTTTAAACTGTAATAAATTTTTGAACACTTTCTGTGGTAGAGCTACTGACATCAGGAGAAATTGTGAAAAATCTATTATTGAAAAAAAAAGTCTTTTGCTTGAAGTGCACATGTATTAGTCATTTTCTGTCAGCAGATTCCTTCAGCACCGCTTCCTTCCCATCAGTATAGATGAGACCCCAGTCCTTCATATGCCATCATGATGATGCTCATTCTGTGCCGCCCCTCTCAGGAGTAATGGGAGATAAATAAGGAGAAGAGGGAAGCATTATTAGCTTTGATCAATTCTGACTATTTGTCCAAAAAACACCCCTGAGTGAGGACCGAAGCGGAGCGATAGCTATGGAACATTGAACTCTGGCTGGAAGGTGGCGGCTTTGATAGTGGAAAGGGAAAGGAAACAGGAGAGGGGTTTATAATCCCTGTGGAGAAAAGAACAATGAGCAGAGGAAAGCTAAGAAGGGTGACCAGGAACTGGCCTTGAACGAAAAGTCACTGGTGCTTAGAATGACAAGCGTCTCCCATGGCTCAGATGTTTAATACTCGGTCCCCAGTTAGTAGCTCTGTTTGGGAAGGTTTTGGAACCTGATGGAAGAAGTATGTCACAGAAATGGGTTTGTTTTGAGGGTTTATGGCTTTCCACCACTTCCTGTTCTTTCTCTTATCTTCCTGTGTGTGGATGCAAATGTGATCACCGCACCCTTGCCTCCTTCCCCACCATTTTCATTACCGTACCTGTCTTGATGGATTCCATTCCTCTTGAACCATAAGCCAGAATAAAACAACAGGAAATTAGCATGTGGGTGACGTGTGGTTGCTGGGAACTGAACCAGCCCCATCAGTTCTGTGTTTTAAATTGTAGTTGTTCCTTTATGTTAATAATGCTTCATAATATTAAAACAAGTTTAGTTCATAAGTACAGGATGACTGTCACTGGCATAAAATGCTATTTTGTAGTGAATGTTTGTTGCTCAGTTAACATTTTCTGACAGTCTAAGTTGATAGTTTCCAGAAGTAAGTTTGTTTTGTTTCTTTTGCTTTTCACTTTAAATGTTACATGCTCAAAACAATGAGGCAAATAGTGAAGACCCCAGTTTTGTGGGCAGTGCTAGGAAACACAGTGAGACTGACTGTTGAGTTGGGACTTGCTCTGCACAAACACCATGGTGTGTCTAGTCCTGCTATACTTTGTGTGGACATAGAAAACTGTTTCCTATCTTCATCTTCAAGTATGTATTAAATACCAAGTTTGGGTTTAATAATTGAAGTCTTCACCAAAGAGAGAATGGCATTCTGTAAGAATTCATATTTGAATGCTCAGATCTATGAGTCATGTAAAAGTGAGGAACCGTGAAAGACAGGCTTTAGCCAATATCAGAGTGCAGTGGTTGACATTTCCTTCCTGTAATGCACAGCTTTTCAGGTTGTCACTGAGAGGCACAAGTCCCTTCTGCAGAAATAATAGTACTTTCTCACTCCATCTCCCTGCAATAATTTTCATATACCTGCGACATCATCATGAACAACCTGCCCTCACTGTAATAATTACATGCAAAGGATTCCAGGAGAATTTGCTTCTGCCTTCATTCTCCTTTTGAGCCTGATGGCCTGAGACTAGATTTGAAAGTTGGTAAATGTCATTTCTGGCCTAGTCACCCTCGCTTGAAATTACAGCACAACCTCTGGGTATAGGGACATTAGCATTTATTATTATTATTTTTTACAAGTTATTTCTCTCTGCGTGAAGAGTTTCCTTCCATGATTCATGAGGAGCGGAGGAACTGAGGGTTCTTTCTGGAAAGCCTTTGCTTTCCCACTGCTCTCGTTGCTGGCATCTTGCAGTGCCTGTTTTACAGGGCGTCTGTCTTTAACCTGCTTCCTTTCTTCTCTCTGTTTATCCTCCTGCCAGCTCTGTGTAACCAGAGCCAGCTAAGGGCAGGAGCAGCTATGCATGGGGCCTGTGGTCTGCCTAGTGGAGTGAGAAGGATGTGTCTGTGTTTATATCTGGTCTTCACTCAGCCCTCCTTGGTTGCATTGTGTGGTTTCTCAGCAGATTCTCTCTCTCTCTCTCTCTCTCTCTCTCTCTGTGTGTGTGAGTGAGTGTATACACACATGCTGTGCTAGCTCGGGGCAAGATTATGAATCGCCTTTTATAACTAACCGACCATTTGTGAAGCCATTCCTCTGTCCCTACGCGTGCTTCCTCTGCCACCTTCTCTGATGGAGTTCACGTTCTTGCTCAAACTAGGTCCTTAACCACTGAACGGCACTAAGCCCCACCCTCAGCCAGTTCCATTCTCACTCTTTCTTGTCTTCTGTTCTTTTTATCACGCCTGTTCTGAGAGGGGGGAAATGTTACAAGCGCCAATAAATGTGAATTTAAGTTAACTTCCCCGTGAATTGTACATTTTATCCTCAATCTCATGAGCACNCTCTCTCTCTCTCTCTCTCTCTCTGTGTGTGTGAGTGAGTGTATACACACATGCTGTGCTAGCTCGGGGCAAGATTATGAATCGCCTTTTATAACTAACCGACCATTTGTGAAGCCATTCCTCTGTCCCTACGCGTGCTTCCTCTGCCACCTTCTCTGATGGAGTTCACGTTCTTGCTCAAACTAGGTCCTTAACCACTGAACGGCACTAAGCCCCACCCTCAGCCAGTTCCATTCTCACTCTTTCTTGTCTTCTGTTCTTTTTATCACGCCTGTTCTGAGAGGGGGGAAATGTTACAAGCGCCAATAAATGTGAATTTAAGTTAACTTCCCCGTGAATTGTACATTTTATCCTCAATCTCATGAGCAC